>QEPC01002298.1:2581827-2600303 GCA_003113815.1 Sphenodon punctatus | reverse complement strand
TGTGCTCCAGACTCTGCACTGGTTGCCAATAGCGTGCCGAGCCAGGTTCAAGGTATTGGTATTGATCTATAAGGCCCTTCACGGTCTGGGCCCCTCATACCTCAGGATCCGCCTGGCCCTCCGTGCCCCAGAGCAGCTCCTTTGGTCTGCTGGGGGTGCCTTCTTGGAGGTCTCCTGTGTTAAGCGCGGGCCACAATGGAGAGGGCATTCTCAGTGTCCAGGACCCACCTTTGGAATTCCCTCCTGGAGGAAGCTTGCCTGGCCCCAAGCCTTTTAACATTCTGGCGACTTTGTAAAACCTGGCTGCTTGCCCAGGCCTTTAGGGAAGGGGGGTTGCGGGGGTTAATCTCCCCCTACCCTTATTTATTGTTTTATTATGTGCCTAACCCTGTTTTAATATTATTATGATTGTTTTAAATTTTACATAATTGTATTTTTATGTTTTAAAATTGTTAGCTGCCCTGAGCTGTTTTCAGGAGGGGCGGGATATAAAATTGATTAAATAAAAATAAATTAAATTAAATAAATTCAGAGGATAAACTACTGAAGAAAAGCTTATTTCTACTCTTGCCACCACTGCACTGTGTTGCCCTTAAAAACTTTTCAGTCATTCAAATTGGTATTTGCAATATACCCAGAAGCAAATGTTAAGTAGTAAACAAGTGCTGTAAATACAGGTGAAATATCAGTCATTTAGCCAAGCAAAAAATTAACTGTTTCAACTATTTGTTTAAAATTACTTTAAATAGGTTTTTTTATAAATTAAAAATCATGATTCATACCTAAAGTGGTGCTGACTTTGCTTGAATACAAGTAGTCTGTACAATCCTTATGCAGAAAAATGTGATTTTACAGAGTGCATGTGGCTGACTCCAAACTGACTGCATTTTTGTGGTCTTCTCTACAAAGATATAACACAGCTGGGTGGGGGTTTGGGGTGGTGGTGGTTCATACTAACGTTACAGAAAAAAGAAGAAAAAATGCCTGGATTCAGAGGCCAGAGTTAACTGGTGATGCCCATACCTTACAGACTTATCCCATCTTTTTCAGCTCCTGAACTACAGCCTAATACCCTGAGGACTAGATGTTGCTCCTTATGCAGTTCCAGCCCAGCTGCTGACCTCCCCCAGACTTCACAGCCTGCTAATGCCCTAGAACCACAGATCAACTAGCCCCATCCCTGTTCCCACGCACATTTCTGCTGTCGGCAGAACGCTTCAATTCCCTAACAAGTAGCTAATCAGGAGGGAGCAGGAGTGCCTTTTCCTATGAGCCTTGCTAATACTCTGGATGAGCTGTTAAGTCAGCACAGTCCCTGAGGAAATGGCAGAGGTGGAAAAACACCAAACGTAAGTACCTAGGCTTTAACCAGTGCCCTTGGAGCTCTGAATGCAGTGGCTAGTGTCTCCAGACTCTCCACTGAAGCACTCTGGACAAGACCCAGGGCTAGCGCTGATGTTCTTCCACCATGCCAGTCAAATGACGCCCCTCCTCAGCTTTGCTCAACACCTCCAGCTTCCTGGTTGGCTGCCTGCCTGTATATAAGGTCAGCCACTAGTCAGTAATCAAATCACAGGAAGTTGGGTGGATCATCTATGTCACTTGTCACTTCCTGGTTCCAGTCCCACCTACCAAGGGGGTTTCTTTCTCATGTCTCCATGCACCTGGAGTGGCTGTGCAGTCCCCCCTTCCTGGACCTAGTGTGTGTTTTGGGTTGGCTGAAGCCTGACCCTTCTGGTCATCTTTCCAAGAACCCAGGTCTTTCTGATCTCACTGGTGAATTTGGCTGCTTTTTATGGCCCAGCATCTGTTTGGATGCGCCCTCTATGAGGCTGCTCAGTGAGTCCCCCCTACGTGACAGCTCTAGGAGCCCATCTGGCGCCTGCTCTGTCTTGTCTTGTCCAGTCCAGTACTGTGTTGTGTGCTTTTTCCTCATCTGTATCCATCCTGATCTGTAGCTGTCCAATCCAGTCCTCTCTTATCTGCTTCCTCCATACCTGTCTCCTTGATTCATGTGTATCACAATGATACACCCTGCCACAATGTATAACCTTTGGACCCAGTAAAGGTGATGTATTAGACACACTTTAGGGTGTCATAAGATATAGAATGGGAAAAATTACAGGAAACTGCTGGAATCAGGGGCGGGGAGGGGAGAAAAGGAAGAATCCTTTTGCATGGGCTCCCAAATCAAGAGTGGCAAGTTGTATTGCTGTCAATAGTGTAGCTGAGAGATAAACAAAGACCTTATTTTTTAAAGGACCAACTCCTGTATGAGTGTGTGCAGAACCCTCTAGCTTCTCAGAGTTCTTCTCTGGGTATGATTTACTTGTGATTGTATCACAAGTAGGTTAAATTAAATATTTATTTTTCTAAAAGCCCCATCACTTGGAGTCATGTAAATAACATCAATACTGCATAGTTCATTCTGAAAAATAAAACTACTAGTCCTCACAATTGCAGAGAAGAGTATTAAAATATAACTGAAGTCAAAAGCCAGAAGGTAAATAAAATAAACCAACAGATTTTTTAAAAATGTAAACCAACGGCAAGATTTTTTTCAGGATTGAGTCATACTTTTTCTAATGCCTGCGATTGTCAGCAACTGTCAGGTAATCAGCGGGAGACATTTTGGGCACAATACTAATATGTCCAGCGTGTAAGGGAGTGATGCACATATACGGTCCATGCTGAAACACTGCATTAAACTTAATAGGGTACAGTGCCAAATCCTCTCTTAAAGCGAGAGACCTCATTATCTGTCGCCTACTCTGACTTGCACATACAGTGCCAACCCTGCCCACACCATCCTCAAGCCCAGCACAGATACTCTAGACTGTCAGCATTCAAGTATGATCTGACCCACTAGCATATGCTCCCACATACTGAGCTGCGTTCCACACTGCCCCATTACGGGTAGCAGCCCACAGGGCATGGTTATGCTGCACAATGATCCTTCTCAGTGTGAGTCAATATTTGTCACCTACTGGGTGTGCAGAAGGGACCTCATTCATTTTCATTTTAGTTTTCATTTTCTGTTTTAAAAATGCATCCGTTTTCAGGTTTTTGCCAAAAATCCCAATTGTTTTTGTAACCTATTTTGTTTAAAAACTATTAAAAATCAAACTAAAACAAACAATTATTGTGCATGCGCAATGACCACTAGACTGTTATGTGAATGCGTGTCCTTGTCCAAAATGGTGGCTCCAGCATCACCACTATTTTGGAGAAGGGCAGCCAGTGTAGTGGCCATTTTGTGCATTAACAGACCAGTTGCCCTTTTCGAAAATGGTGGTGGCAGCATCACCACTATTTTGGAAAACGGTAACCAGGCTGCACATGTTCAGTCACCATTTTGTGCATGAGCAGACTGGCTGCTCTTTTCCAAAATGGCAGCAATGCTGCTGCCGCCATTTTCAAAAAGGATGTGCACGTGCAGATTGGTCTGGTGGCCATTTTTGTACATGCATAATGATTTAAAAATATATATTAATTTTTATTTTTTAACAAAATCAAATGAAAGCAAACATGTTGTTTGCTTATTCATTCATTTTTGGAGCTTTCGTTACCAAAATGCATGGGGCTCCATTCATTTTAGTAACTTAAAAAATGAAAATGAACTACACTTACTTAAATCTATTGTGGAACTTGGGTGCACCGAGCAAATGAGGATTGCAGACAAAGTTAGTTACCTAAGAACAAGACCCTGATCTGGAAAAGGATCATATGATTAAGTTTATTTATGTAAGCAATGCCATTACCCACAATGTATAAGCTCATCTATTCAAGCTTAGGCAGTACCAGGACCCAGGAAATTGATAAACAGTAACACACTAATTAAATCCCAAGAGACTTACACAGAGCACATAAATACTAGAAAGTCATCTCCCACATGCCATGTATGACTGAATGCTGCAGTTGGCTCTCTGTGTAAACACATATAAATTAATAACTTGTTGTGTCTGGGAAAAGACCTTTACTGGCACATCTTTCAATATTTTCCCCGTTTGGTCTCTGATTAATTTTTCATGGGCCTTAAATTTTCTTGATGTGCAAGCTAAAGACCTGTAGCTCACCTTCATT
This sequence comes from Sphenodon punctatus, assembly GCA_003113815.1. Classification (NCBI taxonomy): domain Eukaryota; kingdom Metazoa; phylum Chordata; class Lepidosauria; order Sphenodontia; family Sphenodontidae; genus Sphenodon; species Sphenodon punctatus. Next base: position 2,596,220 of record QEPC01002298.1, on the reverse strand, counting down.
TATGCTGGAACTTGCAATAGTCTTGGTATATGGTTAAACAATATAATCACTGGCTAAGAAACTATGACAGGGAGTATCTATAAATCAGAGAAATACCTCAATCTTTTAGCATTAATAATCTTCAACACAGAGAGTGCTCTTTGGCAGGTCTGTCATAATTCTGACACTTAGAATGAATTGTCTATCATAGTCAGGGTATTATTTTTTAAGTGAATTATTATAAGACTATTATGGCTTTTTCACACCTTACAATAACCACTGTGGTATCCTCCCATGTTTATACGAACACACTAAATTCAGTCCACACTGTGTGCCAAACCTAGGGAAAAAATTGAGGCTCTGCCCTTCGTTTGGACTACGGCAGGTAGATAGCAGGCAAGTGCTCACTCTAGTCTGCCACAATAGTCCTAGTTGACTGGAACTGCCACCAGGAGAGGCTCTCTTGGGAGAGAATGTGGCTACTCATGATGGACATAAGCCTTCTCCCGATCCAACAATACTAACCCCACCCTTTTCCAACCTCCAGCTGCTGTCAGTGCAACAAAAGCACTCTGCCCACAGTGGTTGTTTTTTTTACACACACCTTAAAGTGCTGGTCTTCCAATCCTCCAGGCGTACAAGTCCACACGTCATCTCCTGGATGCATTCTACATACACACACACACGCTGCCCTGAGGCAACCTGCAGTAGTGGCACTGGGGAGCTCAGCTGTAAAGGAGAGGGGTTGTCATGGAAACAACATGACCATGGCTGCCAGGAGCAAAGCAGTTTACCAGGATAACTTTTTAGACACACAAGTTCTGGGAGACACCTGGATGTTATAGGATCCAGATTTGTAAAACCACAAAGATCAAGGATTTCTTAAATTCATGGGAATATCTGGAAGTTCAAAAAGCTGGGTGTTTAAGGTCCGGGTGAGTGATTTAGACACACAGAAAGTTGGGGTTGCATCAGCAAACATGCAGGAGAAAAGTGTGTGTAAAAACACCCAGTAGCCTCAGAGAAGAAGAACCCGGGGCTGCTGTAGGCAGAATATAAGTGCTGCCACATTATCTTCACCGTGTGTGAAATCCTGCTATGACTGCATCTAGAGTCCATACCCCTGCTGTGGACATGGAAAATAATGTGAACGCATACTTAGTCTCCGAGCATTTAAGGATAGCTAATTCAAACTATGCTTCTTCAAAGGAGTATAAAAAACTACAGGCACCTGTGCTCCATGGGAGTTTACACAAGGCCATCCAGACCATGTGTGTGTTTGTGTGTGTTGGTTGGGTGGGTGGGTGGGTAAAAGCAAGTGGAACCGTAACTTATCCAGTGGCAATGGGAATGACATGGGCGGCAATTTACTACAGGCATATGCAATTGATAGGTACACAGCTCTAAAATTTGGAACACAATGTCTAAAAACATTTTTGAGTAACACCACACAGCTCCACTGTGGACTTGCTCATCAAAGCAAATATCAGCTATGAAAAAGCCATTTTATATCCATGAAATAAATGCCCTTTATACATCTCATTTTGGAGTAATTAAAATAATAACCATATCAATTTTGTTTTCAGATCTTCAGAGGACTAACGACCACATTTTATGCCTTTCTTAACTGGCACCAGGTTGAGCCCCGCAGGACAGTTAATTTACTTAATTGTCCCATTTACCATCACATCGGTTGACCTTGCAAAGTCTGAAATCACATTAATGTACCAACAACTATTTTCTTGAATTTGTGTTTGACACATTTCCTTCCTCTGTAGTTTTCTTCCCTTCATGCTGCCTAACCAGTTTTAGAGAGGTTTGTCATTACAGCAGGCTACCACAACATCCTGCTGAAAATCAAAAACAATTTGAGAGCTGACTGCTAACTCAGAAGTTTTGTTTTGCTTATTCCCTTTCTTCCAGTCGTTTATACAAGTGACACTAAACAACTAATGTACGGAGCATTCATTTTCACTTCAAAAGTCTTGACAGCTAGTGCTACTCAAGAAAGCTGGTAGCATTTTGCATCCAATTTTTATTCTCACTTGCTGTTTATAGGCATTTGGGGAGCTTGGTGCTGCAAGGAAGAACGCACTCTAACAACAATTATAAATCAACCTCCTGCACAGCTGCCTAACACTTGCCAATTTGGCACTTCTCCCTTAAGTGCAAGCCCTATATTTGCATTGATAATTTAAGAACTATGCATATTCTTCTTTTTTAAAAAATCAATAACCATACCAATGAATGGGTTGTTGTTTTTTCCATCACAGAGAGACAATAAAGCAATACTAAGAAAAAGATCAGCATGACAAATGAAGGATAAGACAATAACTGGAAGTGTATGTTGAATTTTCCCCACGGCATAATTAAAACTGTCCCTGCACATCTATGAGCTAGTTTAATATATTAATTCCCTATCTAAGTCATGCTTTGTAAATACTGCCCCAGTTTATTTAAGAAACGGTGTTGCACCTCATTTAATGCAACTCATGTGCTATCCTACTCAATGTTGCTCTAATTACTTACTCCCATTACAAATGCACTGATTCCAAATGAGTGAAAAGAGAGTTGGATGCTGGAAACTTCTGTTTGGGAGTTTTCAGACAAGTTGCTACCCTGCATGGCCACCCAACTGCCACGGATCCAACCACCCGTCTGAAGGTGGAGCAGCTGGATGCGCATTCCTGTGAGCCACGGACCACCCACTCTCAGCGACTCATGGAGCACTGCCAGCAAATCCAGAGTGCACCGTAAGCCAAATAGATCCATGGTGATCGGTGGTCACATCATATGGCCCTTGCCCATATGAATAGTGACAGCCAGCCATGACAGCAGACAGGTTTGCCACTCCTAGGCACTGTGGGCAGGGGAAGCAGCCTTTGTAAGTCACAAGCCCTGGCTGGGAGCACTGCCGTGACCGGTTTCCCAGTTCTTACACCCACCACTTGGCACTTGAAAACGCCAGCCAGGCATGCTTCTCCCTCCCCCATGGTCCATGGCAGGGAAGCACGTGGTGGCTGCCTCCATGGTCGCAGTAGCCACACTGGGAGTTGCCCATTTGTGTTGCTCCCCATTCATTTCACACGTGTGAGTGCTCCGTGGCAGAGCCACTTGGTAGCCATGAACACCCCCACTGCTTCCATCAAAGTGCTCATCTGAAAACACCCATCATCGTCACATGGAACTGGCCAACTGGAAATATAGAAACCCTGGACTTTGATGATTATTTATTTTAAGGACTCAATTAATAGCACTCAATAAGGTGTACCAAGAGCAACATTTTATATGTACAGTCTTTGATGTATCCTGTATTTGCAAGTGGTGCAAGCATTTTCCAGTCCTGGGAGTAGTTCCAATTTGAGTCACCACTTGGCTGTACCAGTCCTCGTGGGATTAAGGTAAAGAGCAACAGAATTCTGCATGACTTTGCCTTAATTATTTTATTTTATTTTATTTATTTTACAACAAAATTTCTATCCCGTACCCTCCTGCGCCTCAGGGCGGCGAACAACACAAAAACATAAAAATAAAAACATCTAAAACTACAATATATAAAATATATAAAATGGACACATAAAATAGCAGCTAGCAGATACCCTCCTCCCCCCCCCCGAAGGCCCAGCGGAACAACCAAGTCTTACAACACCTGCAGAAAGAGGGGAGGCCAGGGGACAGACATGCCTCCAATGGGAGAGAATTCCACAGCCTAGGTGTGACCAGTCGGCCACTGAGAATACCCTCCCCACCATTGCCACCCGGCGTACCCAACGGATTCGAGTTGGGTGCCCCCAGCTGACCACAAAGGCCGCAAAATGACCCAAGGCTTGAGGCGGTCTCGCAGGTAAACAGAACCCAAGCTGTTTAGGGCTTTATAAGTCATAACCAACACCTTGAATTGGGCCCAGAAGACAACAGGAAGACAGTGCAGAGTCCGGAGCACTGGTGTAATGTGCTTGCGGCAGCCTGTCCCTGTTAGGAGGTGGGCCGCCGCATTCTGCACCAGCTGCAACCTCCGAACCATCACCAAGGGTAGCCCCACGTAGAGCATGTTGCAGTAGTCCAGTCAAGAGGTAATGAAAGCATGGATGATGGTGGCCAGATCCGAGTCCGACACAATCAGCTGCAGCCGTTGCACCAGATGTAACTGGCGGAATGCTCCTCTCGCCATAGCCTCCACCTTACAATCCAGGTGGAGCTGCGGGTCGAGGAGAACCCCCAGACTACGGACCTGAGCGGACAGAGGGGGACAGACCCCGCCAATGATGGGAGCCACCACCCTCTCAGCCCTACCCACCAACATCACCTCCGTCTTGTTGGGATTCAGCCTCAGACGGCTTGCCCTCATCCAGTCCCCCACAGCTGCCAAGCACCGGGTAAGCACCGAGACTGCTGGGCCTGGGTCTCCAGAAAACGAGAGGTAAAGTTGCGTATCATCTAGGGATGTGCGAACACGGTTCGGATGTTCGGAGTTTGGCCCGAATTCGATCTGTTCGGTTTGGACATCCAAACTCAAAAATGGCCGAACAGTTCAGTCATGTTCGGGTGAGTTCAGATGAGTTCAGGGGCCAGAAATCGTGAATTTGGGTGGGAAAAACATGACTGGAAGGGGGAGGAAGCTGAGGAGAAGACTTCCAGGTACCAGGCGTGGAGACCAGGGGTGGTCCCAGGTCCAAATGATACCAATACCTAAAAAAAAATTGAATTAGGTATCGATAGCGCAATTTTCGGATGTTCAGCCGAACCGAACTCCGCTGAACCGAACCGCCGAACCCGAACTCGGGTTTCGAACCGAACGACCGAACGTCTGAACCACTTTCTGTTTGCACATCCCTAGTATCATCGGCATACTGATGATATCGTATGCCGAACCCTCTCATGACCTCACCCAACAGTTGCATATACAGGAAGGGGGACAGCATAGAACCCTGCGGGACTCCACATGTGAGATTCCGGGGAGACAATGTACATTCCCCGAGAACCACTCGCTGAGTTCTCCCTCCCAGGAATGAGCGGAACTAAGCTCCACTGGACATGATTTTGCAGACACGATGAGGGCAGCAAAGAACTCCTTCTTTGCTGCCTACACCGCAACAGCATAAGCTCTTAAACTAGCTTTATGCTGCTATTGGTCAGCTTCAGCATGAGTCCGGCACCACCGTTGCTCCAACTGCCATACATCCTCCTTCATAAACCACAGTGACAGGTCCTCCATAAACCACAGTGACTCCCACTTGGGAGCCGTTCAGTCGATAGCCTCAGCCAAAAAGCTGTCCCAGAAGGAAATGAGGTCATCTAGTGAACATCAATCAGAAGGCATTTCCCCTAGAGCATTCGGGAACCTCGCTGGTTCCATAATTCTCCGGGGGCAAACCCAACGAACTAGCCACGCACCTTTCCGTGGGCAGACATGTGCTAGGAGACTGGTCTGGAGGAGGTAATGATCTGTCCATGACAGGGGTAAAGCCATTACATTCCCCACCACCGGATCCCCCGCCTCAAGGCCAGTGCAGAACAACAGGTCAAGGGTATGTGCCCCTTCATGTGTTGGGCCCTTAACCTCTGAGACATATCTTGCCCTGCCACACACAACACAAACATGTACATAGACACAGAGTATTTTCAGACGTGATGGGAACGCTGCTAACCACACTGAAGCACAGTGAATCCGGTGTGGTGGCAGCAATCCTGTGCATGTCTATTTGCTCCTGGCCAGATGTTCACCACTGATCACCCAGCCGGAATCAAACTGACCACAGTTCTGGAGGTGAGGCCGGCCTCACCTCCAGAACCGTGGTTAATTTGACCACAATCCGGGATGGGGCTGGGAATGGCCACACGTTGCACTGCACAGCCCCGCCCCCTCCCCGATTCCCCACAGTAATCAGGCCGGAATGTCTCAAGGACAGCTGGTCTGATCACGGACCGGGATCTGGAATGGATCCTGGTCCGGGTTTCAGCATGTTGGGCCTGGAGGCCCAGCACGTCTGAAATTACCCAGTCACACGCACACCTAAAGACTGCAGTGTATCTACAGTGTACCTGCCGGTGTACCAAAGTCTGGCAATAATTTGGTTATCAAGTGGCCTGTTTGAACTGTACCAACTAGAGGATTAGTTTTGTGGAGTACCTCCCACTGGCTATTTAAGCTAGCTACATAACCTTTTGTGTCACCAGAACAGCCCCAAAGGATCCATGGCTGAAACAATGGCGTATTATGGTAATGAATGGGCCACAAATTCTCTAGCTTCTGCTTGAGTGGCAAGAATTTTATGGTGGGTCTTACAGGTAATTACATCTAAATTCATATATGACTCGTAGTCGAGCTGAGTGATCAAAGAGAGAATACTGCCAGAAATGTGGGTTTTTTATATATATATATAAACAACCGCCAGCTTTTTGGTCTCCCTAACAGTTTTGGAAAGTGCTAACTTCAGTAAGCATTTTGTTGGTATTTTCCCACTTGTACTCACGTGATGCTCTATACTTTGGAAAATACTGCAGATTATGATTGACTGGGTTTTGGGAATCTTTCTAACTGAGAAAACGAGGTATACACTTAAGCCTTTTTCACTACAATTTATATTGAATCACAGATGCCTCGTAAACAAAATCATGGGAGGTGGGCAGCATTTTGGGACTCTTCATAAAGTATTTCATGTTCCCCTCACCCACCACTTTTAAAAACCCATTCAGCCTCCATGTCAAAGTTTATTACTCTACTACAGACCTCCCTCCAAAAAATATTTCACACAAATCATGTCCCTCCTTCCCCATACATTTTAACACCAGTAATGTAGAACCCCATTTATTATATGTAAGGAATATATTTTGAGTTTTGCAATAAAGAAATGTAATTGAAAAAATAAGTAAGAAATGACTGACACCACCTTTATGACCAATACCCCCTCCTGCCTTGTCACAACTTTGCTATCTACCCGCTCTTTCACCCCCCCACCTCTTCTTGAACGACATACTTTATAGACAGTGCCTTATACCCTCTTGAGGTAGGGCCATGGTACCCCACCCCCTTGACAATATATTTAAAATCAACAGCATGAAAACAAAGGTGTAAGATATATAAAAGCGGTTACTTCAAGTGACTCAAGATAAAACTTTGGAAGTGTTTAGGTGAGGATGAAGGGAAATCAAGGACCCTTGTCAAAATGTAACATTACCGTCACCAAGATTTGCATATTTATCAGCTCTGGGACTGTCTGGTCTCCCTCTAGTGCCAGATGTGAAAAAGGAAAACATAAAATTGAAACAAAAGTAATGATCTGAATCTTTCGAAATGATATTTTCTTTGTTAATAGTGTTCTCCCAAGAGGAGACCTTCTTTCCCTTGTTTCTTTTGTCTCCCCCTGCTTCCTTTTTCCCAGTTACCTACTGTCATACACGGTTGTTATTTGTTTAATTTAGGATTTCCATGCAGAGACCCAGGGTTAAACTGTGGAGTAAATATATAGTAATTACTTCATATTTACAGTTGTTCTTTCACAAAAGTTATTCTTGGTGACTCCTGAACTATTCAGTAGCTGGAGAAATGGCTACTAGTTTCCTTCCAAAGTCCCTGAGGAAAGACAAACTTGGTCACAGATTTACCTACAAAGGTGGTTTAGGCTTCTGTCCCTACAGTTTCAGGTAAAGATCAGGCCCTAATTCCTTGAAGAGAAGGCAAGGGAAGTGTTAGTTCCTACTACAAGTTACTGAACCCAAATTTCCAATACAGCTAAAAGGTTTGGTCAAGCATTAGTTCTTTTGAACTGAACTTGTAAAGTTAGTCCCATGCAATTAGAACAGTTCATATTTGTGCAAAGGAAAGTAAAATTTATTTCAGTGTAGTCTTTTGACTATCTACTCTGTTACAACTGTATAAATATGAAAGCTGAACTGCATGACAGAACTCCTAGCTTCAATTGGCTTGAGTGAATTAAGACTAAAATCATAATTTTTAAAAACAGATAAACAAAATAATTTATTTATTTTGTTTATTTATTTAACTAGTTTTATACCCCGCCCCCTCCTGCTCGAGAGCAGCTCGGAGCGGCTTACAGGCATCAAGAAAACACATAAAATATAATTAAAACATTTAAAAAGGATAAAAAGAACTAAAAGGGCAGAATTACCCTCCCCAATCCACCCCACCCTACCCGTCTCCCTCTCCAAAGGCTCCATGATTATAGAGCATTATCATGCTCCATAATCAAGCAAAAATGTTAGTTCAATTACTCAAACAAGACAACTCTCATATTAACTATTAAAAAATTAAAGATTTTGCCTTTTCACAGGATAGAAGACTGCCCGCAGCATGATTAAATCAATGTAGTGATTTATGGGAATGAAACTTGAAGCTTTGATGTTACCAGGAAAGATCAAATACTGTAGACTGTTTATGAAGTTAACCTGATGAGATAATGAATGAAAGGGTATGGGAAATTAATAAAAAAATAGATATCTCTAAATTTCAAAAACACTGCCATATCAAGAATCAGGAGCAGTTGTACAGCTTTTCAAATGAACAAGAATGCATTGTGCACAGCCAGTTCTGTTCATCTGATTTGGAAAGTCAGAGGCCCTTTTCACACAGACTGGAAGTGTATGGGAGGATAGGTGGGTGACACGGTGGGTGGGCGGTGCGTGGGGGTGCTCCATGCATGGAGAATCGAACATTGCCGCCTGTTGCTTCATGCGTGGATGATGGGTGGAGGTGGGTGGAGCGTGGCAACACGTACACACCCCCACCCACCGTGTTCCCACGGGCATCCACTCATCCCCCCCTTCACCCGCCAAGGCGTCAGTGTGAAAACGGCTAGAGTTATCACATGACTGCAGAGCAAGATACCAGGTTTCTGCCAGTGAGTTCTTGCTCCTTTCTTGAACACAAAATATGACTTTTCTCTGCAAAATTATAGTACCAACAAGGTAAGGTTGGGAAAATGGAACTGAGTTACAATCGTTTTTAGGGTTTTTTTCTAAAGCACCACACACACTGGGCAAAACATTTTTTAAAACAAACACAAAAGGTTTCTGTTCTGCTGCCACTGAAGTCAATGGGAATTTACCAGTTAGTTCAATTTAGTTCACTGACGGTGTTTTGGCAAATACAAAACACGCATAAATAATCATACAACCATCGCTAAAATGTCATTTAAATTTTTTAAAGATTAACACAGGTCATAATAATACAAAAAAGAAAAATATGCATCCTGCTTCCCCATATTAATTCTTTTCTTTTCCTTTTTGAGCTAGAATAGTGAATGTTCCCAGAGCATATATTAATTGCTGGCAGCGAATTATGTACTAGGAGCCACAATGATCTTTTTTCCTTCATCCCCAAAAGTATTTTTGATACCAGTGGTGTTAACTGTCTCTGTCAAATCTCAACAGAAAGTGAGCAAGCCCATAATGATAAATGTCCTCTATGAGGTCTTCTCCACAACTATTGGCTCTATCTTGATAGGGAGCATTTGTCCATCTTCCTAATAGAACCAAATTTTCAATTTGTGTAAATCTGAGTTTAGTAATAGCTTTCCTTCATTTGAAGTAAAAAAAAATCAAATAAAGTTCCAAACCAAAATCATGTTTTCTAAATCTTAACATAGCAAAACTCTGAGAAAGTTTAACTGCAGGAGCTCTATCAGGTACAACAATTGAAACATGAATAAACTAATTAACACCATCATCCATTTCAGTTAATGCTGGCTTCTGTACAATTGATTCACACATGTAATAAACAGTACAGAGGCTTTTGCATACCATGGAAATAAGGGTGTCAGGGATGTTTTGCAGTGATTTTCAGCATCAAAAATAATGTGTCAATATATGCACTTATCAGGTTCAGGAAGGGAGTAATATTCAGTGTGTGTAGGACAGATGAAACTATAATTTTGGATCCTATCCTTGCAAGGGAGAGTATTCGCATTTGCTTGCAAAATGAGCTTTGAAAATTTCTAGGCAAGAGGCAGCCGTACAGCCCAGAGGATCAGCTGTTGACAATCTGGGGTATAGATGTCAACCTATCAGAAGCACACAGATACAAAAGAGTCTGCGGGCACAATGTTATCCCTGTTGAAATCAGATTTCCCACTTATTTCAATAATATTAGAATAGAATCTTGTCAGGAACATCTTGCTCCCACACTTCCTTGGCAGTGAAATTTGCTCCTAAATCAGGGATGGGGAACCTTTATTCCTCTGTGCCACTATATGAAATTAGTAAATGCTCATTGGGCACATAGGGGCACGCTTAGGGCAGGGACTGAATGACTGTATACAAGAGAGAAAAGGAGCAGATATATGAGGCATAATCTTCGAGGAGTGGGTGCAAGATATAGCCTATGGGGAAGGTGGGAACTGAGGGAGTGTGCTTCAAGGAAGAGGCTGGACCAGATGAATTAGAAACAAGTGGACATATAACAAAAAGCTGTAGGATGTATTTGAGGCCTGAGGTTCTGTACCCATGCTCTAAATCCTACCTAAAGCCAGACTGAGGAATAAAGCAAGACTTCAGTGGTGGGTAACGTTTTTGTAGGCCTTTTGCATCACAGCACATTTCAGCGTTGAGGTGGGAAGCCCTTCTCTCAGTGCACTGAACAAACTTCCACAATAGGGACATACCCATTTTTTTATTTATTTTGTTTTTTATCCTGCCCTTCCCTAAAAAAAGGCTCATGGCAGCTTACAAATAAACAAACATATAAAAGCATATAAAAAACTCCATAAAAACAATAAGAAAAAACAACCCCCAAAACCCACCCAAGATCACCCCCTCATTTCCCACATCCAACCCCCCCTCACAATCCTACCCCAAGCCCCCATCCCTGCATGCCAAACACCTTCACAAATAAAAAGGTCTTATACCTTTCTACTTAGACCATAATACTTCCAGTTAGTTACATAGGAAAGATTTGAGGGTTAGGGATTGTTGACTGGTCAAAGGTGTGGCAAGATAGCTCAGTCATTGGGGCTGAACCTATTCCCTGTGCGCAGCACGCGCATGGATCCCGCATGAGAGCCACATGCATCCCGTTATCGGGGGAGTGTGCCGCACGAGTTCCACGTGGATTAGCACATGTGGGAGGGTGGTTGGGATTACATCCAGTGACTACACCTGTTCTCTCTTGAAAACTTGGGACTGGCAAGAGCCCTGGGGATGCAGTTGTCAGACTCCAGTTCAGCAAGGTATGTGAGTATGTACCTATCTTCAACTCCTCGGCAATTCACATTAGGTATATAGGGCTTGCTTCATTGGGTAAGTGCAGCCTAGAGCTCTGGAGAGAGACAACGTTTTGCCTCACATTAACCAAAACCATCTCACTCCTCTGCTGTGGCAGCTCGTGGACTTTCAGGCAGGGGGGCAGTGGCCGTGGGCAGGCAGGGACAGAGGCAGAAACGGGGTAGCAGGGAGGGGTAGAAATGGGTGGAAGAGGGTAGGGAGGGGTAGAAATGGGGGTGAATGGGGAGGAAGGTAGGGAGCAGAGAGGAGTAGAAATGGGAAGGGAGGAAGAGTAGTAGTAGAAATGGGGTGGGTGGGTGTGGGGGGGGAAGGGAGGAAGGGAAAGAGACAGAAATGGGGGTGGCAGGAAAACAGGCAGGAGGGGAAGGGGAGATGAAAAGACAGGGAGGGAGGGGTGGAGTAAAAATGAGAGGGGGCAGAAACAAAGGGTGGGTGAAGGGAGGAGGGGAAGGATAGAAATAGAAGGACCAGAAAAGACCAGACTGAGTGCCAGTGGAGGGCAGAACAGGGTGGGTGGTGGCAAGGCAGGAAGGAGGGGAAGGGTATAAATGGAGGATGAGGGGGAACAAAGAGAGGAGGGGGAAGAAAAAGTGGGTAGAGGTGAAGGCAGGGAGGAATGGTAAAAATGGAAGGTGGAGGGAGGCAAGGAAGTGTAGCGGCAGGGAGAAGACTGTTACTCACCCACTATCAAGTCCGGCAGCCATGTTGAATCTCTGAGGAGGGAAATGTGGCTCCTGGCAGCAGCCAGTAAGACATCATGCCCCCTCCCCTCACTGCTGTTGCTGCTATCGGCCTGGGGAGATCTGTATCACCGGCCTGAGGCCATTTTGATTGGGGGGCTCTCTGCATTGGGAAGAGTAGGGAACCCTCCTAGCCCTCACCTTGCTTCTACTGTGCAAATGACCCGAAGCAGCCGGGGGAGCCCCCCTGGGCACTTTCACAGTAAAGGTAGCAATGACCCAACCCTTGCCTTCCCCTCCATCCCCTTCTCACTGACTCACAGCTCAGATGGCTTTCCATTTGCATTACTAGCTCAGCTGTGAGGTGGAGGGAAACAGAATGAGGGAGAGGTGGGAGCGGCTCCCTGGGAGGCATGGCGGCAGAGCCCCACCGCCCCTGCTCCTCTGCCCATCCTTGCTAGTCATAAGGACAGGTGTGGAGTGGGCAGGGCAGGTCATCGCCTCATATCCATACCAGGGATCTTGACTGTGTGGTGGAGGGGGCTGCAGCACCACACATTCACTTTAGCACCCTCCACAGGCCACCAGAAAGGGAACCGGCACAATGGCAGACTCCACAGCTAAACATGCAAGCAAGCTTTGGGATCTGTCATAGGACTGACATGAATGTTTGCTGTGAACATCAAATTTGATGAATTCACATACATTTAACCAAAGAAAACACTTAGTTTCTGATTCCAAGTATTTTTGTTTAGGTCACTTTGTGTGCTTGTTTATTTAGTATTACCAACCATCACTTCTGTGGTACTTTTTAGTGCTGGAAATAGTACCACCAAAAGGAAGCAAGTACCAGATAGCCAATAAGACAGAGGTGAAATGTTGACAGCTAGGATATGCGGACAAATTCAGATAATCACTTGTAGGAATGAATATGTAAATAATATTTGTGGATATGAAAAAAAACCAACACATTATATTCATTTCACCCCTAATCAATGGTGAGTAGTCAAAGCAGTATGAAGTAGTTCTGATACCATGCTTTTCCCGATACATGATGCCAAAGGCATGAGAACTCAAACTACAGAACTCAGGTTAAATTCTTCATATTTATCCAAAAATCTTGTTTTCCCAACACACAGTGTATTGTCTCCTGATGCACTTTGAAGGGGGTTGAGGAGAAACAAACAGGCAAAGAAGAAAAGAGAACAATGTCCCTCCTGAGAAGAATATGAATATCTTACTGATGAAAATTCAGTCCACAATAAGATTTATTGGGGAATTTATCTTTCCTGATTTTACATTGTTACCCATCATGCATGAGAAATGATGGGCTTTAACTCTGCACTTTATCTAAAATTCATGAAGTCTGGTTTAAAATAACATGTTGCATACATCACTGCCGGCTTGCACATTTTCCTCTTATTTGGGAATATTATACTGTGCACCAGCTGCAAAGCTAGGTGGTTCAGTGGCAGGAATTTATGATCTGATGCTACAAGGTGCTAAGCGTCCCTGTGAGGTGCTGAGAGCCCACAATTCCCACTGGAGTCAGAGGGTGAAAATAAACTAGATGATAGTCCACTTTATTTCTTTATTATAAATATTTGTACCCCATCCCTCTCACTCAAGGCAACTCAGGGTGGCTCACAATTGACTTTAAAAATACAGCATAAATATAAATATATAGATAAGTATAAAACCATATTAACAAAATATAAAATTCACAATAGTCAGTATAAAACATCCCCCACCTAACCCCCTAACCTATTCCACCTGCCCCCCGGCAAATGCCTGACAAAAGAGACAGGTCTTACAGCTTCGTCATAAGACAAGGAGGTCTGGACTGAGGTGGATCTCCGCTGGGAGGGCATACCAAAGTGATGGTGCGGCCACCGAGAATGCCCACCTATCTGTTCGAACTTGCCAAAAACATGGGACTTCCAGGAGGGTGCGCCCGAATGACCGCAGAGGCCGCCCAAGGGCCTTGGGGGTGACGTAACCCTTCAGGTGAGCAGGGCCCAGGTTGTTTAGGGCTTTAAAGGTCAAAACTAGCACCTTGAATTGGGCCCAGAAGACAATAGGCAGCCAGTGCAGAGCTCAGAGCACTGGTGTAATGTGCTCCCTGTGGCTCGTCCCAGTAAGGAGGTGGACCACAGCATTTTATTTATTTATTTATTTATTTAATAGATTTTTATACCGCCCCATCCTGCACAGCAGCTCGGGGCGGTTAACAACAATAAAAAACTATTTAAAACATTTAAAATACAATCATAAAACATAATAAAACAGGGTGGTATAAAAATAAATATACAGGTGGGGGATTAAAAATCACCCCCCCCTCCCTCCCAAAGGCCTGGGCAAACAGCCAGGTCTTGCAGTTCCGCCGAAATGTCAAAAGGCTTGGGGCCAGGCGAGCTTCCTCCGGAAGGGAGTTCCACAGCCGCGGCCCTACCACCGAGAATGCCCGCTCCATCGTGGCCCCCCGCTTAACACGGG
>QEPC01002298.1:2467158-2579256 GCA_003113815.1 Sphenodon punctatus | reverse complement strand
TGCAGCTTCCAAGCCATCACCAGAGCCAGCCCCACGTAGAGCACATTGCAATAGTCCAGTCTTGAGGTGATGAATGCATGGATGATGGTGGCGAAGTCCTAGCACCGGAGTCCGCCTGGCCATTTATTAGATGTTCAGCAGATGTTAGGCTTCACCCCCCCACTCACTCCCCACACATGGCGTTGTCAAAGAACACTGCAGGCCCACCATGCAGGCCAGTTCATGCTAATGTGCACCTACATTGCTGTGTCTTGTTAATTAGGTTCACTCGCAGCGTTGCCTGCACCCAGTTCCACCAGCACCATAAAATCATGCCTAGAGTGGCTGCTTCAGGAAAGATGCTCTCTCGGTTGGCAGGAGACTACAAGAGGAGAAAGTGAAGGCTTTTTCCCTGGCTGTGATCCCCCCCTTCCATCAGAAGCAGTGCTCGCACGCTTAAGCGGTTTCAAGAGACGATCCTTACTGCACCCCCCTCCTCTTGCAGCCGCTTCTCAGCTGATTGCTCTTTCCTCTTGCATCCACCCAAGCACGCAAGTGCTGCTTCTGATGGAAGTGGGGTCAGGGCCAGGGAAGAAGCCTTCTCTGGCTGTGACCCCCTTTCCTTCAGAGCCAGGGAGAGAGAAAGCACTTGGTGGCGCCACCGGTGGCAGATACCGCCAGCACATAAAATGCGGGCAGTGGGCTTCCCGTTTAGTGCAGTGATCCCACGCCCAGTGGAGCACTGCGCGGAGCCCATGGCATCTGTGCAAACGGCATGGTTGAGCACACATGCACGCGGGGCATTGCAAGAGTCTCTACACAATAGAGTCCCCATTAGCTCTACACAATAAAAAATGTGAGTGGGGGCTGCATGGACCAAACACAGACTCCAGAGGGCTATTGTCTCATTTCCAAACACCCTGAGACACTTTGCAGCAGAAATGCTTAGCAGACTGCAGGGCTGAGCCTTCCAACAACAGTGCCTTCACCTTTTACCAGTTCCACTGCAAGGTAACAGCATCTAGTTACCTGCTCCTGTAGCCTCACACTGATGGTTATCTGTGCTCAGAAACCAACTGCTGTCTGGGGATCCTGACATCGCACCTTAAGTCAGCGAGCGACTAGGCCTTTGCTGTTGTGGGCCCCTCAGTGTGGAAGTCACTTTCTCCAGATGTCCTTTTCAGTTCCTCCCTCCTAACCTTTAAAAAGCAACTGAAAACTTATTCGTTCCCCAGGTGCTTTTAGAATCCACTGCTGGTTCCCTTAATGGGTTTTCTCCTCTCTCTTTATCCTCCCCTTATAAATTGTTTTAAAATGGATTTTGTATTTTAAACTGATTTTATAGTTTTATTAATATGTTGTAAAGCTCTATGAGTGTCATTTGGCAGGAGAGCACTATAGAAATATAAAATTATTATCTATAATAATAATAATAATAATAATAATAATAATTAGTTGTAGTTGTAGTAGTAGTAATTTCCTACCATCATTTTTTGTTCTTCAGTTTTGGGGAAGAGGGGTTTTGTGTTTTTGTTTGTTTGTTTTACTTTGTTGTGGGTTGTTTTTTGTGGATTGTGAGCTGCCCTGAGCCTTGTGGGAAGGGCAAAATTAAAAAATCCAATCAATCAATCAATCAATTTCACTTCTGTGCGTGTCTGTCTGTGATGCCTGCTGAACACCAATGCTTTTCTTACTTATTCTATTGGCATCTGCCATTGTTGTAGCTTTTAAGGATAGATTTTGAAATTTGTGGACACTGTGGGGGCGGGCCATAGCTCAAGTGGTAAGAGTGTGTGCTTTGCATGTATAAGGTCCCAGGTTCATTCCCTGGCATCTCTACTTCAGGATCCCTGGTAGCACGCCTGGGGGAGGCCTCTGCTGAGGGCTTGGAAGGATCTCAGGTAGCATGCTGGGATGGCCTCTGCCGGAGACCCTGGAAGAGCTGAATTTGAAACCCCTGCTACCGTGTCAGATTGTGACAATACTGGGCTAAGATGGATCATTGGTCTTACTCGGTTAGGTAGTTTAGTATATCCATACCAATATATAGGCTGCTTTTACACGAGCCTAAAGTAGCCTCATTTCTAGCGATTTTCAGAGCCCGCAAGAAAAGACGTTCCCCCTCACCACTACTGGAAGTCAGGTGGTTGCAATTTGAAACAGCGGCCCCCAGAAAACTAGTGCTTCTTGGAGATGCTGAATCTCCAATTTGCTGGCGGCCACTGTTTCAAATGGTGGCTGCCCAATTTCTGGTAGCAGCAGGGAAGCGCTACTTTCTTTCGTACAGGCTCTGAAACTGCTAGAAATTAGGCTCATGTAAAAACAGCCCCAGTGACTAACAGCAAACAGATTTTAAGTGTGCATAAATGTAACAACAACAACCAAAATCACAAAAAAATAGTTTTTATATTTATTTTAGGTCAACTAAAATGTGCCAGTTTTTAGTCAGAAGAGGAGAGGAAGTCTACAATCAGTTTGGACTAGGGATGTAAGCATCTGGGAAGGACGTTAGGGAGTCTAGGAGGAGGAAGTAGCTTAGAGGAAAGGGAAGAGGACCCCAGTGCAGTAGATGTGTAGGTGATCCAGGAAAGAAGAGGGATCCAAATACAGTAGGAAGGCTGGGTGGAAGAGACTGAATACAGGTAATAGCCACAATTTTGCTAGTGTATCAGTTAGTTAGTTATTTCATATAATTTATATCTCGCACCCTCCTGCTATCAGCAGCTTGGGGCAGCACACAATATATTATTAAAGCAAAATAAAATATAAATATAAATTATAAATATAAAATCCAACACTATAAAATAGACACAACAGTGGAACTAAAGAAATAAACCCTCCCCCCTGCCGCCAAACCTCCCACATATCACCCATCTCCCTCACCAAACACATAGTGGAACAGCCAGGTCTTACACAGTCATCAAAAGGACAGAAGGTCTGGGGCCAAACGGATCTCTGCTGGGAGGAAATTCCACAGCCTTGGTGCAGCTACTGAGAACATCCTCCTCATATTTACAACCCGAGAAACTCATGGGACCTTGAGAAGGGCACTCCCAGCTGACTTCAACGGCCAATCCAAAACCCGAAGGTTGAGGTAGGTAAAGCCCAGGGCAGATAAGGCTTTATAGGTCAAGTCCAACACCTTGAATTGGGCCCAGAAGACTCTAGGCACTCAGTGCAGAGAACGGAGCACCAGTGTGATGTGATCATGATGACCCGTCCCTGCAAGGAGATGGACCACCATGTTCTGCACCAGCTACAGCCTTTGAACCATCACAAAGGGTAGCCCCATGTAGAGTGCACTGCAGTACTCTAGTCTTGAAGTGATGAAAGCATGGACAATGGTAGCCAGGTTGGACTCCAAAATGTACAGATAAAGCCACCGCACCAGATATAATTGGCAAAAAATGCTCCTCATCACAGCCCCCAACTGAGCATCCAGGTGGAGCTGCAAATCGAGGAACACCCCAGACTGCAAACCTGGAGGACCAATGGGGGTGGAACCCATCAGTTATGGGGGACACCACTCCCCTCAGCCCCTCCCACCAGCATCACCATCTTGTCGGGTTTCAGCTTCAGATGGCTCGCCCTCATCCAGTCTCCTACCACCACCAGACGTCGAGTAAGCACAGAGATTGCTGGGCCTGGGTCAGCTGAAAATGAGAGGTAAAGTTGGGTGTCATCAACCTACTGATGACACTGAACACCAAACCACCTCACAACCTCACCCAAAGACTGAATGTACACATTGAACAGGAGAGAGAAAAGAATGGAACCTTGCGGCACTCCACAGGTGAGGTCCTGGGGAGATGAAGGACAATCTCCCAGCACCACCTGCTGAGTCCTCCTGGCCAGGAAGGAACAGAACCATTCAAAAACTATCCTGCCCATCCCAACTTGGTCCCACAAGCGGGTCACGAACATCTTATGATCAAATGCAGATATCAAATACAGCCGAGTGATCTAACAGGATCAAAAGAGACGACTGACCCTGATCCAACTTACGCCAAAGGTTGTTGATAGTATCCATGCCATAACAAAAGCCAGATTGTGAGGAATCTAGAAAACTTATATGGTCTAGATGCCACTGAAGCTTCTGAGCCACTACCCATTCAATAACCTTCCCTAAAAAGGGAAGATTAGAGACTGGCCAATAACTGGCAGAGTACTCAATGTCAAGTGATGGTTTTTTGAGCAGAGGCCGTGCCACCGCCTCCTTGAGGCATCCTGGAACTCTGACCTCCCTCAGGGAGGCACTGACTACCCCAGTCAGCAATGGTCACAACATCTCCCAACTGGCCTTGACCAGCCAGGATGGGCACAGGTCCAGTTTGCAAGAGGAAGCTCTTACTGCATGAGCTGGCGACACCCACTGGAATGGATCCCATAAAACAGGACAAGACAGGGCTTTCCTAACCTCTGGTTCTCCCCCTGCATCAAGTGCTTCTTCATTTTATCCATGAAGAAGTCAACAAACATGTCACAGTGTGCACTGGAAAATTCCAGTTCCAGGAGGAGGGAGGCCAGACTGACCAGCCCCCTCACCATCCGTAAAAGCTCAGCTGGACATGAATTCACGGATGCTATGAGAGCAGCAAAGAAATCCTTTTCTGCCCACACAACCACAGCATATGTTTTAAAACTAACTCTATGCTGCAATCTGTTGGCTTCAGCATTAGTACAGCACCACCCATCGCTCCAACTGCCACCCTTCTTGTTTCATTCACCGCAGGCCCTCCAAAAACCAGGGGAACCTGTGTTGGCAATGCTCAGGGAGCAGACAGCTAGGAGCCATTTGGTCAATGGCCTCTGCTAGCAAGGTGTTCCAGAGGGCCATGAGGTCATCAAGCAGACGTTCATCTGATCAAAATCTGCATACCAAGGCAGATAACTGACTCCTGAGAATACCAGGTATTATTGCTATTAAGTAAATGATTTTTTGTTTTACTAATCTATTCTAATTTATTATGTTAAGCTTTTAACATCTTTATGCATTTTCACATTTCATTATTTTTGGCATTATACATAAGAAGGGCCATGGAAAGACTAGTGGATGAATGCAAATGGTTGAGGAAACGGGTAAATGGTGGAAAATGGAATACCAATAATGGAAAGGGGTACCTTAGTAATTCGGTTAACTTGTCAAGTAATAAATAGGTACTGTTATGCCCAATCTGTTTGAGACATTGGGTGTTTTTAAATGAGCACAGTGATAGGGGAGTGGGGGTCCAGGGTCACAACATGGTTCTGCCATGGAGCACCCACGTAGGTGGAGTGCATGGGGAGGGATTCAAACAGGCAGCTTCCAGCGTGGTTACCGTGGCCACAGAGACAGCCCCCACGCACTTCCCCTGCAAAGGATGTGCTAGGTTGGCCTTCGCAAATGACATATTGAACCTGGGCTCCCCATACTCCCAGCCAGTTCTTGAATTGCAGCGGCCGCTTCCCACCCACCCACAGTGTCTGTGAGTGGTGGACTTGTTTGCTGGCATGGCTGGCTGCCACCGTTCATATGGACAAAAGCTCCATGGCTACCTGTTGCCATGAAAGTATTTGACTTACTCTGCATGGAGCATTCCTGGCATGGCCATGTACAGAGAACCGAGTGGGCACGTGGCTCACAGGAGCATGCATTCAGCCACTCTACCTTTTGGATGGGCAACTACATGGTCTTATCCCCTCCTATCTGAGAGACCGCCTCACTCCCTGGGCCGTGGGGCGACCTCTGCGGTCTACTGGGGGAGCCTTCATGGAGGTCCCCCGGGTGAACTGGGGGGCTACGATGGAGAGGGAATTCTCAGTGGCCACACCATGGCTGTGGAACTCTCTCCCAGAGGAGGCTCGCCTGGCTCCCAACCTGTTGTCCTTTCGTCTGTAAGACCTGACTGTTCGTCCGGGCCTTTGGGGGAGGGGGAAATAAGGGTGGGTTTTTTACCAGTGGTTTTACCTCCTTGTGGTTGTTTTTATTGTCTTAGTAATCCCCTTTATGTACTGTTTTTATATATACACTGGAAGCACTGCTATGTTTTAAATTGTTAGTTTTAAATATTTTGTGAGTTGTCCCGAGCTGCCGCAGGGCTGAAGGGAGCGGGATATAAGTTACTGAATAAATAAATGAATAAATAAACCAACTCCATGGCTCCTGGATGGCCATGTGGGGTAGCATCTCATCTGAAAACACCCTATCTGGGTACTGCAATTTTGAAGTGTATACATGTTTTTGTGAATGCCTATTTCAGCTCTAGTTTGAAGGGGGGCACCACTACAGCTGACAAGTCTGCAAGCATCTGAATTTTCCCAGGTGTTTTCCAAGAAATGCTTAAACATTGCTTTGTATCCATTCTCTAGTGAAATGGATAGTTGTCAAATCACAGACTGCTATATTAAACATTTAAATCTTAATGTTCAAGTTCTAAATAAAAAGCCAATCATAATTGGGAGCATAACATTTCCTAGTTGACTCTATATGAAGAAGAAAATCAGAGATAAGATTTCACATTTACGTAATTAACGTAGCCCTGGATGATGAAACACAAATTACAGACATGAGAAATGCAAGAGAACTTAAGGGAGGCAGTGAAGTAATAGCAGACATACCAGACTTTGATGGCGGAAAGACAGGGTGAGCTCTACCTTGCTGCATGCTTCCAGATAGTATGAAAAAACATATACAAGTCCATCACATGTTATGTAGCTGGTTGAATAGTAGACATGCCAATGCATGTTTCTGGCTTCCTGGTAGTCTCTTCCCACCAACTGTTTCCTAGGGGAGTGCACTTCATTTTCGTTATATTGATAATGATAATGACATTCTCATTTTCATTATTGTTATTGATCAATAACAAAATCAACAACAATAAAGACAGTCATTGATTTTTTATTGCCTGACAAGTGTTTTTTTGGAGGGAAATGTGGAGAGAGGAGGAGGGAGCACATATCTCAGAGCCGGGAACAGTGTTGGACTCTTGAACTGGGCCTGTGATGGATGGGTAAGGACCTGATGGATGTAATCACTGGCCAATGAGCAGCGCAAGCAGGTCCCAGGCAGTTGAATGGCACCTTGTGATTGCTCAGTGCTTCCTGCCTCCCCGAACCAAGCATGGGGGCTCTTATGCTGCAGGACCAGGCTGTTTGACTCTTGTTCTGTGTTAGCTCTTGTTGTTTCAGGTTGCAACTTGCATTTACAGAACTCTAGTGCTTGCACTAAAATCTTCACCAGTACTCGGTGTTATACCTTACCACTCCTTAAACCCTTTATTTTACCTTTTCCCTTCCCCTGTCTATCTCCCCCTGTCCATAGATAGATAGATAGATAGATAGATAGATAGATCCTATAGTTCTTTTGTTCCTTTTCCCTTCCCCTGTCTGTCTCCCCCTGTCCATATTATATATAGATATATTAGTTGCATAGTTATAGATATTGTCAGGTCCCAGGCGCAAACCCATGTCCTTGGGATGCGGGAGGGGAGGTTTCGGGGCCTGCACCACCTGGTGGACCTGCTAACCTCCTGCATTCCTCCTCTATATGTTTTCCCCTGTCTCCTTGCCCCTTGTATGTCTATGCCCTCCCCCAGCTGGGGCTTGTTTCCCCAGTCTGGCCTCCCAGCTTCCTGATTGGCCACAGATGGTATTTAAACTCTGGTGTGGCCTCAGGAAGCTGGTGGAGCAATGTCTCTTACCTGCTTTGAGCCTTTGATGTATGTGCGGTGCAGTTGTGCCTTGTTCACTGCTTCTGTAGCAAGTATCCTCCCTTTGGCTGTGTGTCCTGGTGTGCATCCCTACCTCCCTGTTTCCCCTATAGCCCGTATGTTTGATCCCCTCTTGGGGTGTCCTGTGTGTCCTGGTTTGTATCCCTACCTCCCTGTTTCCCCTATAGCCCATGTGTTTGATTCCCTCTTGGGGTGTACTGTGTCCTGTGTGTCCTGGTTTGTATCCCTACCTCCCTGTTTCCCCTATAGCCTGTGTGTTTGATTCCCTCTTGGGGTGTACTGTGTGCCCCGGGTTGTATCGCTACCTCCCTGTTTCCCCTATAGCCTGGGTATTTGCTTCCCTCTTGGGGTGTACTGTGTCCTGTGTGTTGTGTGTCCTGGATTGTAGCCCTACCTCCCTGTTTCCCCTATAGTCTGTGTGTTTGATCCCCTCTCGGGGTGTCCTGTGTTTCATGTGCTGTGTGTCTTGGCTTTGCTCCCCACCTTGTGGTCCCTCCTATAGCCCTTGTGTCTAGTACCCCTCTTGGGGTGTACTGTGTTCTCTGTACTGAGAGTCTTGGCTTCACTCCCCACCTTGCTGTCCCTCCTATAGCCCTTGTGCCTGGTACCCCTCTTAGGGAGTACTGTATTCTGTGTACTGAGAGTCCTTGCCTAGTTCCCCACTGCCCTGTCCCCTCCTGTGTCCCTTGCGTGTTGTGCCCCACCAGGGGGCATTGTCATCTGTGTACTGTAGGGTCCTGTCTAGGGTTCCCCCTTCACCAGGGGCTTGTTAATCCTGCCCCTTGGCCCTGTTCCAGAACCCCCATGGACTAAGGCCCTTAGATCCTGGTCTTCCCTGGGGGTTCCCAGAATTGCAGCTCGCTGCTGCCCTTCCCTTAGCCTCAGGAACCCTGTGTTTCTGATCCCCTTGTCTTCCCTTCTCTTCTTGGTGTGGGGTCTTACTTCTTCTCCCTGACCTCAATGGTGAACTAGACCCTCTCTGAAGCTGGGTTCCCTGGTCGCAAGAGGAGAGTAGTCTCTTGGGGCTCCAAGACATACTGAGAGGTTCTCTTTCCCGTAAGCTTCCCCCCTCCCCCCTACTGGGTTCCTTCCTCTTCTCTGCCCTGGAGGGGGGAGGTCTCCCCCATCCTTGCTCCCCTGATACCCTGTCCCCCCTGACAGATATAGATATTAATAGATACTAGGCCTTTTCATTATATATATATATATTAGCATTACAGGATAGGAATAGGATAGATAGATACTTAGATACAACACACAGCAGATAGAAGTTTATTGATATAGCTACTTATATAGGAATATATTGAATGTAGTATAAGTTATTAGGTGTAGGTTTATTTTAAACATGGGGCACTGGCACTTCAGGTGTCTGCTGGCACTTCTGCCACTGGTGGCATCCCACAACAGAAATGATACCGAAAACAAAATCTTTGTTATTGCTCGCAACCGATACCGCTAACAACACCAGTAACAAATAATAAAATTTCGTTAACTATAACGAAAACAGTTTTTAATAACAAAAAACAAAAATGAAAAATTACATGGGTCCCTGGTGCTCACACCTACTGTTTCCCTGATGTTGATATAGCTTGGTGCAACACAGGTTGTTTTTAGACAAACTGCCCCCATGCATGGACACTCACTGTCCACGTGGGGGAGCGCTCATCTGAAAGTGTGTGTGCGTGCGTGCGTGCGTGCGTGCGTGCGTGCGTGCGTGCGTGCGTGCTCCTGTGACCTACACACCATCCACCCAGTCCACGCACGGGGCATTCCAGAGAAATACAGAGTGCCCTGTGTGGGGATGGGGTGGGCAGAGTGGCCATACATGGGGCTGATCATGTGAAGCACTCCCCAATAATGGTGCCCACACACCCACGCCCTGCACTGATCATACCCCTCCCCACAGCGGCGCTCATTTAAAAAACACCCACACCCATCTGCAGGACAGAGAAACCAGCTCCGAGTTGGCAAAAAGCTAGTAGGCCCAGAAGAGAAATTATGCCCCCCTTCCTCCCCACCCCTTGCAGTCAGTCCCTTCTCTGCCTGTTTCTTGTTTTCTTCCACTCCCCACAAACACCATGCAAACATGTAGGAACTAGACTGACCTCCCACAAAATCACTAGCAATTGCATAGCAAGATGCACTTTTGCACATACAAATGTAATGACCAAATGCATTTTTTCCATCAGAAATTAATAGCTAGAAGTACAGCTGGTACTATCTACTTATGCCCCAAATTCTGCCTTTATGAGTAAAATCAAACTTGTAAAAAATAAGTTAATCACACACATTGCATCCCCTCATCTAAGTTACATATGTGGATTACTAAAATTCATTCAGGTCCAAGCCACTTTTCCAGCCAAGCCGGACAGATCCCAAACAGGACTTCATACTGTAACCGACTACAAGGCCAAATAAACTAAATAAGACCTGGAGCCAACTAATCTCAGACAAGGTTAATGTTTTCCAGCTAGATCCAAAGCCTTTCCGCCCACATGATATGGAATGAGTCTGTTGTGTTATTGGGTTTATATAGAAAAAGGAAGTCTCTGTCTGTAATGTGTAAAAACATTGTGGGATATAGCTACCAAATGGATGGATACAATGTATAGAATTCCCACTGTGACTGACATTTAATCAAAAGGGTTCTTTCCCTATAAGAACTCCCCTGACCAATTGTCTTTCAGATCTCTTTGGGCTCCTCTGGCTTCTCCTATCTGTGCCTCCTGCAAGTTCCACCATTACATCAGGTTCAGTCAATGCTGACATGCAGAGAGGTGTTCTCAGTGGATGCTCAAAAGCTTTAGAACTCCCTTTCCCCGGTGGTTTGACTATCTTCAGAAGGCAGCGGTAGACCTGTTTATGTGGTGGTGCTTTTGGCAGATAAGGATAGGGCTTGAGGGATGAGGGTGGGAATGATTTTAATTAGGGCTGAAATGAGATTTTGCAAAAGCAAGAAATATTGTCAAATTCCTGGTTCTCAGTTCATCTTAGATTAATTGAGAACCGGGACTGTTTCACTGAGTTCTTAACAAGAAAATAAAATTTAAGAGGGAAAAAAAAAAAGAATTTTGTAGGCAAAATGGCTGCAAAACTATTTTGCGCTTTTGAAAAAAGGCCATTGACTTTAACCAAAATGGCAGCAATAGTGGCATCACCTTCTTGTTTAAGGACAGCAGCCATTTGCACAGGCATAAAATGGTCTGCAAATCAATTTGCACATGGACAATCTGCTGTCCTTAACCAAAATGGCAACGATGCTATTGCTGCCTTTTTGTTTAAGGGCAATGACCATTTGTGCCTGTGCAAAACAATCCAATGGCCCATTTGTTCACGTGCAATGATTTTTTATTATTATTTTATTTATTTTCCCTAGAACTCTTTCCAGGACAGAAATCTTGGTCCTGGTTCTCAAAAGTGTGAGTTTTCTTTATTATTTGTGATATTTATTATTATTTCTCATTCAGCCTGTTTTAATTGAAATTTTATATGGTTCATTTTTATTGTTTTTTATATTTTTTGTATGTTTGCAAGACACCCTGAGTCAGCAGGGCAGGGTAGGGTATAAATCTAAATAAATAAATAAATTTCAGTCTATGTAGTAAAGTGACCTCCCAATTTTCTGGAAGAAAGGTGAAAATGCTCATATAAATGCAATGCCTGTGCTCTTCATCAGTAAGTCTGATCAAGTGAATCTGAAGGGTCAGTGTGGATTTTAAGCTGATATAATTAGGAAGTAACTTTATCATAATAGTTCTGCTGTGTCTATTTTATAGGAAAAAATGAATATGCAGTTAAATTTATTGGTTACCAACCAGTTGCAAGCAACGTCTTATTTTCATGCATAAGGGGAGAGGGGCAATGTACCTGACAGTGAAATCAATCAGCTCTTTCAATAAGAACAAAGAGGTGCTGCAAAAAGGAATCGGTGTCAAAATGTCCAAGTCACTTATCTTAAGGTCTCAGAAAAAAGGGATATTCATAAGGCTGCTAAGCAGCTTTCTACATTCATTTTCTCAGCAGTAGGCTTACATTAAATACTTTTAAATATACTTTACCCACTGATAGTGGCAAATTTAAATATACCTGCTGTTATCTGCTGTGGAATTATGGTAATGTTAGAAACAATAGCTCTCAAATAGTCTTAGAATTAGAATTTTGCACTTCATACACTTTTCTGGGGGTTCTTAACTTCCGTTTCTGTTAGGGATGGGCAAACACAGTTCGGAAGTTCAGAGTTCAGACCAAATGCGAATAGTTTGGTTGACCAAAATGAACGTGCTAACCGAACTCGAATTCGAACGTTCAGTTCGGATGCGTTCTGTGAGTTCGGAATTGAATTTCCATTGGTTTCAATGGAAAACACATTATCGATTGTAACGTTTTTGTTTTTTAAGATATATGGCTGATAATTGGGGTTTCTATACATCCAATAGAAATCATTATGTGAACCAAATTTCAAAACGATCAGATAAAGAAATCTGATTTTAAACGCAGTTGAAATATTGTATTTTGCAATATTCTACATATACATTCTTAGCTGTAACTTCTTTGCCTCACATCTAATGTAGGTGAAACTTGTCGAGATTATACCCCTTCCCATATTTACTATAGATGCCAAATTTCAGAAGGATTGGGAAAAGGGTCTTGGTGGTATGAGCAATTAACATATAAAAGTATGTCTGACTACAACAACTTTGTAGTCCAACCAGTATACATGAAATTTGGCAGGGCTGTATATTATACTTTCATTATCATCTCTGCCAAATATCAAAAATATTTTATAAAGGTTCCCCATTTTATATGCCTGTACAACATATGTAGAGAAGGGGCCTATGCCTGGGATTCTCTTATGTCACTGTGGTATAAGATTGGTTTGTGATGCAAATTGGCCAACAGAAATGTCAACCAAATATCCTCATTCTGTGCTGGGACCATCCCAACATATCTCCCACACTTGTTTCTGGGAAGTCAGAAGCTTCTGTTTAGGAAAGAGTCAATAGAGATTCTCTTATGTCCTCTGTCTCAGTGCTGTAGGATGTGATTGTGATGATAATTGGCCAGCCTGGATGTGTTTAAACTATGTCTCCTGACTGCTGGGATGCTATCTCAGAAGTCCCAGATACGCTGCTTATGCCCGCCTCAGAGCCGCCCCCTATGCCCACCTCGAAGCCACTACCAATTGGTCCTGTAAAGCTAGAAGCTTGAAGTAATGTGTTTGGCCATTGAATGTGTCTGTCAGTCTTTGGGGTTGCGCCACATCCTTCCTCCTACAGTCTCTCTCCCCCTGCCATGCAGGGTGCCTGCCTCTGACTGGCACTGAATATGCTGATATTCATCTGAATAATGATCTTCACAGGGACAACATAAATTGCTTATATAATTAGGACCCTTTATCAAAATCTCCTGTACATTTGCTGACATGGCAGGAAAGGTATTTGATACATTCTTGCCAAATATCCTGTAAACAGAAAGCAATATAATAATGTTATAGCTGATTAATGCCTTATACCCTTGGGACCCTTTATCCACTCTTTCTAAAAATTGGCAGAAGTATTAAGCATATGGAGTGATGTAATATGTACAAGTTTCATGAACATTGGATGCAAGATAAAGAAGTTGTAGCCATGAATGTGTATGGAGCTTTTCTTAAAATTACAACATTCAATTACTTCTGAAATCGGTTCCCTTTGCCCTCCATCGGGGGTACAATTTTCCCCAAATCCATTAAAATCAAATAAGAAACAAAAATGTTATAGTGGAAAATATGTTTTTTGGTTTTTTCCTTTTATTTCAAAAACCAAATGTCGTTTTCAGTTCCTGATTGCACCGAACTAAAGACCAAACCGAGCCCGACGAACTGAATACCAAATCCAAACTCAAAGTTCAACCCAAACTACCGAACGGCCAAACATCTGACCTTGGTTCTGTTCACACATCCCTAGTTTCTGTCCTCATAGCATGACATCTCCCCCTTAGCATCACTTTGTCTCATTTTCACCATATGTAAAAGAGGTTAATAATGGTACTTGTCTGACTTTGAAGATCACTTTGAGAATCCATCGAAAAAATTACTATGCAAAAATATCAATATTATGCAGTGCCTGAAATGGAATGAAACCACAAGGAACAGAATTCTGGTATTGCCCCATTATGGGTGAGCCCAGACGAGAGAGGAAGAGGGGCCTTACTCTGCCCTGGGCAGCTGGGCCATGTGAAGCAGTACAACAATGGCTGCCAACCACTACATGTTCCCTGGAGCAAGGTGAACAGCTGGCTGCTATGTGATGCAACCTTGGAAAAAATCTGAGGTTGCACCGCAGAGTGGCTTTACCTCTACTGGGGTAAGGCCACCCAAGGTGAGGCTATCCATGTGGAGGGGGCCATGATTTCCCCACCACACAGGAAGCACTTCTGTGGGGCTATAAGCGGCAGACACAGTCAACCGTCACACGTGGGCATGTCACAGTCAGGGGCAGGATCTTGGTCAGGCCATGGGAGAGGTGGGGCAGGGCTGGGTGTCCACTGACGTGGCTGGTGCCACGGCCTGCCACAGCAGGAGATCAGAGAATGGCTCAGCTTCCTTGTGGGGGGTGGCTTGTGTACCCAGTTCCTGCTCTGGCCTTGCCCGGTGGCGATCGCTTGCCACAGGGCCTCACAGGGATTGGGCCCCTGCAGCTTGCCCGGCTGCACCCTGTGAATCTTCACATTCTGGTAGCTCCCAAACATGGTGTGGGCTCGGAGTTGGGGGAGACCATAGTCGCTAGTCTGGTGCTCTTTGCAGGCTGCTGCCTAGTCAGTGACTATGACCCGGTTCCTGGGAGCTGCCTGCACAACAGAGGAATCGCCCTGCTGGGGTGCCGGCCAGTAACCCCACCCATTCTCACCTGCAGCTGGACCCTTGTTTGTTTGGAGATTGGTGCTGGGAGCACCGTGGATTGGACCGTATCCACACCACGGGTTTAAAAGTTGGACTGCAGCTAGTGTGCGAGATGTGGGCTCGAAGTTGGGGGAGAGCATAGTCATTAGCCTGATGCTCTTTGTGGGCTGCTGCCTCGTCAGTGACTGTGACCCAGTTCCTGAGAGCTGCCTGCACAACAGAGGAATTGCCCTGCCAGGATGCCGGCCAGTAACCCTGCCCATTCTCACCTGCGTCTGGACCCTTGTTTGTTTGGAAAGTGGCGTTGGAAGCGCCGTGGGTTGGTCCATATCCCCACCGGGGGTTTAAAAGCCGGACTGCAGCTAGCATCTGTGCTGCGGGTGCACGGCCTTAGGCGCAGGATGGGTGAGGGCAGTGGTTTATGCCCTTTGAATTTGGGGCTTCCAGTACTATTGGTATTTCCCCCACCCCTTTTTTTTTTTTTTATCAAGATCCAGACTCTAAATAGCAGACAGACAGGGAAAAGGTGCTTGACCTGAACATTTGGTGGTGGCCCTTTAGTAGGGCAGAAATTACTGTAACATCTTACGATTGGGCAGTTTTATCTGGTTTTGAGCAGGTGTTGCCTTGGTTTTTTTAACAAGGGTTAAATGCTCCCACCATACGCCTTGAGAAGGGCAAGGTGTTTCCTCCATATGAGTGGGTAATTTATTTGGTACTGAGTAATTTTTTGCCTTGGGTTTTTACCAACAGGGGTTAAATACTACCACTATATGCCCCGAGAAGGGAAAGGCATTTTCCTCATTTTTAATGGATAGAGGTGCTATTCCTCATACTTTTAATAGGTCGGCAAAAAAGAGGTTGCGTCAACCTGCCTCATCCCTGGAATTAGAATTACCTACAATGAAGCAGCTAAGGTTACAAGATATGGGATTCAAAGAAATTCCCAGTAAAAGTTGTTTGGTGTCACAAATTCCAACCAGCAATAGATTTGCAGTTTTGGATAAAAGTTTTGGACCCTCTTCCGAACTGCTTACTATGGCTGAGAAAGGTCCTGGAAGTGGGGAGTCTTTCCCTTATGATTCACATAGCTCCCCTTCCAAACATAGTTTGTATATGGGTGAAAACAAACATGACGCTAACCACCCTTTAACCACCCTTGGTGGTCATTTATGCATGTTTCAGGGCTGCATAGGGCAACAATACAGCCCTGCAACATGCATAAATAACCACCAAGGGTGGTTAAAGGGTGGATGTCATGTCTGTTTTCACCCTATGTTGCAATTACTAAAGCTGACATACATCAAGAACACACACCAGATTGTTCAGATTTGGTATATTGGTTTCCATGTTAACAAAACGAATAGGAAATGATATTCCTCCTTTGTTTATGAAACTGTATATTCATTTTGTCGATTTTGTTTTGGTAAGATGGTTTCCTCAGAATTTTGTTCACTTCAGTAATAATTCATAGCATTAAATACCACTACCAAATAAACAAAATTCTGAATGAACAAACTATCCCAAGTAAAAACGATGAGAATATGCCAATTTTCATGCACAGTAAAGCTAATTAAGATATTTGTCCATATGACTGAATAAGCAAATTATGAAATTGCATATTCAAAATATTGCATATTCAAAATATTCAAAATATGAAATTGCATATTCATTTTAGCCACACAGTTTTTTTAGGGTAATCTCAGACTTCACGTTTTCATGTGATAAACATGTGGCAAAAGCGGTTACTGTGGACTTGTCATGAATTTGCATCTTGGCTATTATTCTGTGGTGGTTATCTCTGAAGCAGGGGCATAGCTGTAATTGGTGCAGCAGCACTGGGGCCCATGTGCCTGGGGGAGGGGGTGGCACATGCATGTAGAATATATGTGCACAGGTGAGAGGATTGCCCCAGAAGGGGGCCCATTCCATCTTCTTCTCCAGGGCCCATTCCCACCTAGCTATGCCATTGCTCTGAAAATATCAGAACTCTACCATGGACTTACCAGGAAGTAAGCTACTTTACCAAAGCCGAAATGTTTGTGTGAACATGTGCAGAAGTCTTCTCATGGATATGCTGGCTTTTATGTGATGATTTGCTAGTTTGTCACTTATTTACCAGTTGCAAGTATGATGTCTGAAAGTACCCTTACTTCCTGTTTTGGTAGTTTAAAATAATCATTTCAAGAGTATCTTCTTCATCCAAACAGAAGCTGATCTCTAAACGTTTGCAGGACACTTTTTAACTATGGGTATTTTCAGATGTTACGAGATCACGCTCAACCACAGTGAACCACGGTCAAACCCGCGGTAGGGCCAAACCACCCTGAACATTTTTTTCGCGGGCGCCAGATGTTCACCACGGTCAATACCCACATGGGGTTAAAATCAACCACGTTTCCGGAGCTCCCCCCAGACCATCTCCGAAAGCGTGGTCAAAGAGATTCCTGACGGGAACCAACAAAAAGTAATGTCTGGCCAGCAACCACCAGCTGGAATCAAAGGAAATGATTCCCAGCTGGGGACAAAGCACGCAGCATCGCTGCCAGGCAACCAGCAACAACACAGGCCAGGGAGGGAGATTTAAAGGGCACACAGCAGCAGCCGGGACAAGCCACGCGGGCGCCTTCTGGATGCTTTGACCACAGCCTGGCCCAGGATCGGTGTAACGTCTGTTGCGCTGCCCCGGGCCGTGAACTGGTGGCCCGATTCCCTGCCATGGTCCCAGTTCCGTCACATCTGTTTGGGGCTTTTTTTGATCACGGGGGGTGGTTGCCTATGATCCACTTGGGCCTGCTCTATAGCCTTGAGTATCTGAACCAAATCACACGATGAACTTTGCAAGTGCTGCTCATACACCACATGTGCATACACTGCACAATGCACAAGGAGTATCAGATCGCCCTGTGTTGCTTCAGTCTCTGATCCCTGGTGTTGAGCTTCACATGACATACCAGCATAGTTTCTTGCTCCGCCTCCTCTTTTTGCTGTTTTTACACCCATTTTCCCCCCAGGAGCAAAAACCTAGGTAACCTCTATTGGTCCCCTAGAAAATTAAGCACAGAAATATATTCCCAAGGCATAATCCAGAAAATATCTATCATGTAATAATTACTTTTGCTACTAAAAAATCCATACTATATCAGCTGCCAATTGCATGTCAACATTCACCAATACACTAGTTGACAAATTGAGCTAGAGGTAGTGCTAATTACCCTTCAATAGCCACACACAGAGCCTGAATAAGACTGCTATCTTAAACAACTAAGAAAAATGTGGCAGTGATGGCTCCCCACATTGTATAATGTTGCTCATTTTATCATAGATACAACGTTTTCAAGGCCGCCCTTCTCAGTTTAGTGTAATAGCATGTTCTTTCAAACTGGCAGTGGGTGGCTTTAGTTGGCCTTTTACTTCACCTCTATCAGAAGCTCGCTGATATTTGCCTTTTACTCTTTATAGCAAGCTCGCTCTCATTAAAATGTCTGAAAGGTACCGTTAGTAGTTGTATAAACAGTCCATTCCTTTATGGGAGAAAAATGTTACCCACTTAAAAGAAGAGTGCAGAGTTAATCACACTCCCTGCATTTCAAAAGAAAACAGTGATATGCTCTTATAAATATCAACCACCTTCCATTTTCTGTGTTTACTTCCACATACTAATTTAAGGTCTTGGGGAGATATGCAATGCTTTTATATATTGGAAGGTCAGAGAAAGACACTCTTCTTCAAGTGCCTTTTATTCTTAGAATTTGCTGTGTTCCTGGAATGTCACGTGAAAAATGTGAACTGTTGGTCGCCTCTCACAGTATTACGAACCCAAACCTGTGTTTACAGTGCAGGTGGTTTAGATTAGCTATTTCTACAGACATGCTTTACATTTAGAACATGCAGATGCTACAGAAGGTGCTGGTATGCACATTCTTTGGTGATTTGATTTCCTTCAGATGGGGGTCTCTTCATCCTCTATGTCCGTGTCATGTAAATACTGGAGCAGAATGCATGCTGTGGAAGCAGGAAGAACAGATGCAATCATAGATTTACAATGCAAACCATTGAAATGAAGGCAACCTAAAATTCCATAATCTCTCTGCCCGTGCAACTGTGAGAGAGTATTCTTCTGTGTTGTCTGTGAATTAGTAAAAACAACATACAGTACATAACACCATGCAGCACTCACAAAAACAGGAAGGTCCAATTTACACTGCCATCATATCAAGGGGATTTGTTATCAGGCGGATGCAACAGACATCTCACTACAGCCAGGCAGTTTTTCCACAGCTTTCATTCCATGGAAATTAGATCAGAGTTGTGAGAGGCTTTCATAATCAGGACCTTGATAAATGGTGCCAGGATCAGGGTCAAACCAGTATGACAGGATTGGAATCGGAAAAGGGCAAGCCAGTGTCAGAGGGCATGGCAGGCAGGG
Organism: Sphenodon punctatus; assembly: GCA_003113815.1. NCBI lineage: Eukaryota > Metazoa > Chordata > Lepidosauria > Sphenodontia > Sphenodontidae > Sphenodon > Sphenodon punctatus. Next base: position 2,560,259 of record QEPC01002298.1, on the reverse strand, counting down.
GTTCATTTGAAAGGTTAGTCTGAAAGAAATGCAGCTGCTGGAGGGCAATCCAGAAGGCTGGTGCGCAGGCATTTATATAATCTGTTCCATGTATACAACTCTGCACAGAACATCTGTCCTCCTAAGGTAAGGAGGCAGGAAAGAGGAGCATGGCTAGAGGGCAGGCAAAGTGGGCGGTAGGCAAAGTATGGCTAGGTGGAGGAGGCAGACGAGGTGAGGAGCAGGGGGGCTGGAAATCCAGGGCAGGGTCACAGTGGCAAGAGATATGCAGCAAGGAGCAATGATCTAGGAAGGCACTATTGCACAAGGCAAGACATGGAGGTGAACCCAGAAATGTATGGGTAACTTTATACAATCCGAGAAGGGGTCATGCCTGCCCAATCCGATCAGAGCAGGTAGTCTAGTCAGGAAGATGTAGGTGTTTTTAGTGTTGCAAAGCTCTTCTGAAGAGCAGTTCTAGGTGGATCCCTGAGAAGGACAGGGTCTCATAGGGGATGAACACACACACACACACACACAGAAAGAAACCAAATCACTAGCAGATCCAGGTTCAAATCCCAGTGCCTCTGAAATGAAACCAATTGTGAGAGGATGGGATCATCAGCCTGCAACTGGGGAAGGGCCCAAACATCTCAGGCACTAATTCAGAGAAACCAGGCTACCCGTATATAGAACTAACCACCCCACAATTTCCACACTCGCTCCCTTGATGTATCTGTCCAAACCTTTATACACTGACTGGGTGAGGGTGGGAATTGGATCCAAGTCACATTTGGCTTCTGGGCCTGAAGTACTCCACCCCTGCTTTAAAATACAGAAAAACACCTCACTCATACCACATTCACACCTTATGGCAGCATGGTGGTGGCACTCCCACAAGAAGAAAATGCGGTGGGGGGAGGAGACGGAAGCCATCACAACTTGCAGTCCGAACAAGGTTTTGCTATGACAATACTTGCAAATGGATTTTGCACCCTGTCATTTGCAAATATTGTCAGGGTAAAACCCCATTCTGACCGGAAGTTGTGACGACCTCTGTTTCCTTCCCCCACTGTGTTTTCTCCTCACGGGAGTGCTACTGTCATGCCACCATAAGGTGTGAATGCTGTATTATTTGGAGTTAACACAAGGGTACCTCCTACCTCAGCAAGGAAGGTGGGCTAAACTTGGGATGAATCCTACCCAGCAGACATACTTGTCTGAATAAATCTACGGGAAGCACTTCAGTTCATTTCCCAGCATTCCTCAGCATTTCCTGATTCCTCTCTCACAGTGTATCTGCATTCTGCAATTATTTGATTTTCCTCATCTCTACTGCAAGCATACACCTACCAGCCAGCTAGCAGAGCTAGGATCTGAGCAAATACAGATGTCTAAGTGTCAGGGGAGGGGGGAGGAGAGTGGGGATCAGGGGAGTGGATGAACTAATTAACCCTGGTTCTATCTCACTGCATGCTCAACACAAGGTGGGAAATAGTTACCCCATAGGAATTCCTCCAGATCACAAACCCAGGAGCAGGTATGCTTGAGAAACACAATCCTCTACTATTAAAATCGGACCTGAGCTAGTGAAATGACTTTAGCAGATGAAGAATTTCATCCATAGTTTTTGCAAATGTGAGACCCATCATCCCAAAGTACAGATCAAAGCACTCATCCCTTCCTGTTTGGGTACCAAGTTCCAACCCACCTTGTCACGGGTCCAAATCTGGTCTTGACAGACACACCATGCAATCCTATTGCTTTGGTGCACAAGTACACAAGTCCTTGAATGTTACCTGATCTTTCAAACTCATTTTATAAAGCTCATTCATAATTTTTGGCTGTCAGATCTCAAAGATCCACAAGTGGCCATCTCACCAGATGCTCAACTTTCTTGCTCCTGATGATTAGATAAACAGTCACCTCTGTCACTAAGACCATGTAAAGATAGTTGGGTTTTTTTAAGTTAGTTTGTTTGTTTTTAAAAGGACATACTTCTATTTTCTCAGGAATATGTATTGTTCGAGCAAGCACTGCAATATGAAGATAACACTCCTTCCAGTTTTGAGTCCATTCAGAATGACTTTTCTTTCACTGGTAGATCAATATCTCATTGATACATGTTCTGCCAGCACAGCTGTAATGCTACATTCTTCGACTGTTCAGTATTATAAACTGATTTAGTGTTCTTAGCTTGAAAGCTATTGCCACAAACACAGTGATTTATAAAATGAATGGGCCATTGTCCTAAATAAGTTAAAATTATATTATATAGACCCCAGGAAATACGGTTAGGCAAAGACTTAATGCCTTTTGCACTATTTTCTGGTTAGTAAGTCATGTGGACACAGATGCGATTTAACACAAACGGAGCGGCAGCAATTTATAGTCAGCATTCCTTTCCACATAATTTCCTCAACTGTGCAAAGCTTTCTGGTTATATTAGCATAGGAAGCATAGCAAAGTCTACCTTTTAGGCATTCTCTATACCCAGTCAAGTGTTCATATATTTATCAGCTTACTAAACCATTTTGCTATAAATTTTAATTATTTCAGTTTGGGACATTTTTCAACAAATGACAACCTCTATCATTTGCTGGGGGACTTTTCACAAAATGCAATAATGACAGATTGCTTCTTCAATCCGAAACCTTCAACAACCTTTTTTTTTAAAATGGGCAAACATAAGTCAGCCATTTTCAAACTCCCATCAGAGCTTTTCCAATCCATAGTAGCATAGAGAAAGTAAGGTTGCCATGTTGGTCCCAAATAGAGACAAAGTAGTACAGTGATAGCTTTTATTGGACCAACTACAGTTGGTGCAGAGTACTAAGTCCTGTGAGGTCCAAAAGCTTGCATACCTGCACCAAATGTAGGGTCCAATAAAAGCTATCACTGTACTACTTTGTCTCTATTTCCAATCCATCACACAGAAGGGAAACTCTCCAATTGGGAGAAGGAATGCACATTTCAAAGGGGAGGGGCTCTCATTAAGCTGTGTTTATACACTTAATTGTAGAATAATTATCCATGGTGGTATTTACTCAACAGTTATTTACTGCTCAGCAGAGGATATACATGAACAGCAGCAATTCATTTTAATCTGGTGGTATTCATTGCTCCTATCTGCCAGCGGAACATCACCCGTCTTTCCCTGCAATGAATGAGTGGAACAAGGTGCAAATGCAGACCTTACTTCAGAGCAAGCATATGCACAAAAATAACTCTTCAGTTAATTTGCAATGGAGTTGTGAAATTTCTGGAATAATGAGGTGTTAACAACTTCACAGAAGTCTGAAATTGAATACTTCTGTGGAGCAGAGCAGTTCCATGAACGAGCGGGGGGGGGGAGGAGGGCAGTCTGCAGTTAAGTTAAATTAAATTGCATACACAAGACCTAAGAACATGCTGCCTTTTTCTCTCCATGGTTGCCTAGAAGCAGGGGTGCAGATAGGTGGGAATGGGCCCCTCCTGGGGCAATCCACTCCAGTGTGCTTATGCATTCTATTTCAGGTGGAGCCTAGACATGTGGGGTCTGGGTGCAACTGTGGGGCCTCCACCCATCAGAGAAACAATTCCAGGATCAGAGCCCCATGCACAGGACTGGACATGAACCTTCAAGGAACAGCAACATTTTTTTCCTAAAAAATATAGTCTTTTCCCCTCCCAATTGACGACAACAGCACTACAGGTGATTTGAACTCAGGACCTCTCGCATCCTAAGCAAGCATCCTACCCGTAAACCAATGTGCCCTTGGTCTCTGTGGCAGTCAAAGAATCAAGATAGCATTGCACAATCTGTGGACTGTGGCATGTACTTTGAGCTTTCCCCTGACTCTTCTATGCAAACCACGTTCACTATTCATGGCAAAATCAATGAGAAAACCCTGTGAACAACGGGTTGCAACGCTAAGGAAATTGCCCCTGGGTCTCCCATTGAACTCAATGGGCCTCTGAATGAAGAAAGTTAGCGTTGCCTTAACTAGTGGTTTCATATTTTATTATTTTTATTTATTCAAATGTATATGCCGCCCTTCCTGTAGAGGCTCAGGGTGGCTCACAATTCATAAAACAATAACAATACAATTCAAACAAAAACTCCCACCCTCTCCCCAACCCTACACAAAAACCCAACCCACCACTATCCCTGCTCGTCAAATGTTTTTGCAAATACAAATGGCCGGAGGCAAATACAAATTGCCGGAGGCAAATACATGGCCTCCGGAAGATACTTATGCTTAGGCTCAAGCGAATCTCGCGGAGAAGGGAGTTTCACAAATCCAGGGCAGCAACCAAGAATGCCCTCCTGCAGAACCCCATCCCAGAGACAAGGGAAACAGATGGAACCTGCAAGAGGGCGCTCTCGGTTGACCGGAGGGGCTGCAATGTAACATGGCAGGATAGGCGGTCTGTAGCCCTTTTAACACGAGACGCACCTACTAATGCCTATGCAGGTCCATCGCATGGGCATGAGTGGGTGCAGCCCTTGTGACTGTTCTGTGTGTGTCTGTGTGCATGCGTGCTCCCGCAAAACACACATGTACACCTACCTCCACCCACTGCCCACTCACAAAGCAATTGGCCAAAAGAGCAATTGCTCAGTGAGTGGGGATGCATGGGGATACAAAGGGATCAGTGTGGGCCTGTAAACGCCGCCCCACCCCCGTGCCACACACGCTGCCGCACGCACACACACACACCCTTACAGCCGTGGCCCATTTTAAAAGGGCCTTTCATATAGATGTATATATTGGAGACGGAAAGGAATCATGTATGCCCTTAGATAGTGTAGCTGTAATCTTGCTCTGGTTGAAGATTTGGTTCATTTATTATTTCATTGTCCACATACTGAAGATTATCGCCAGAAATATTTGGTTCCACTGATACTGAACAAGAATGACTGGTCATCACAACAATCATTCATTTTCTTGACTGCAACTAAAGATGATAATTCTATCAGAAACCTAGCTAAAATGGCTCTTGCTTTGACTAAAATGAGACAAGATGATCTGGAAACGTAGGAATGTCAATGGAGATTCCCCACTATCTCATTTTATCTCTCAGATTTATTTATTTCCTTTTCCTTTTCTTTATATGGTAATATATACTTTCTTTATTTTACTTTATATGGCTATTTTATTTTTATTTTTAATTGAGAAAATTTGATTTAATATGTTTTCCATGGATTGATATTAATTTTATACTGGTTAATGTGGTTCTTATTTGCAATTTCCACTATGTATGGTTTATGTATGGTTTTATTTTTGAATGGTACTTATGTTTTGAGCTTTGGTTATTACTTTACTAAACTATTAATTATTAATTATTATTATTATTATTATTAGATGTGTATAATTGTGATGTTGTCTTTATAATTATTTATATTTATTGTATTTTTATATAACAGAACTAACTGCATATATTTAAAACAATTTATCCCACCATTCTTGCAAATTTTCTCTATAGAATATTGTCACATTTTTGGAAACAATTCGTGAACTATCACTATTACATTTCTGTTTGACCCTTTAACTGCTGTACACACACACACTTTATTTATTTCTATTTATTTATTTATTTATATTTATTGGCGGCCCCCTCATGACTACGGCATCTCGCAGCAGCTCACAACAGTTAAAACAACAATAAAATACATAAAAACAACAATAAGAATAATTAAAACTACACCCCAAAATGTTCCCCTTCCTCCCCTCCCCTCCCACCTTCCCCTCCAAACCCCGCCCCCCTACTCCACCCCCACCCTCCCCTCCGAAGGCCTGGATGAACAGCCAAGTCTTACAGACACGTCGAAAGGCCAACAGGCCCGGGGGCAGGTGAGCCTCCTCCGGGAGGGAATTCCATAACCGCGGCCCAGCCACCGAGAACGTCCTCTCCATTGTGGCCCCCCATCTTACACGGGGGACCTCCAGAAAGGCACCCCCAGTGGACCAAAGGGATCGCTCTGAGGCGCGGAGGGCGAGGCGGTCCCTGAGATATGAGGGGCCCAGACCATGCAGGGCTTTGTAAATCAATACTAACACCTTGAATCTGGCTCGGTACGCTATAGGCAGCCAGTGCAGTGTGGAGCACCGGTGTTATGTGCTCACGCTGCCCCGTCCCTGTCAGGAGATGGGCCGCTGCATTCTGCACTAGCTGCAGCCTCCGAACCAGAAACAAGGGAAGCTCCACAGAGAGTGTGTTGCAGTAGTCTAGCCTCGAGGTGATGAAGGCATGAATGAGAGTGGCCAGATTGGGCCCAGAGAGGTAAGGTCGAAGCCTCCATACCAGATACAGCTAGTGAAAGGCAGCTTTAGCCACCACCTCCACCTGCCAATCCAGACGGAGGCCCGAATCCAAACCCACCCCCAGACTCTGAATCTGAAGAGCAACAGGCGGCTGAGCCCTCCCTATCAGGGGGGCCAGCACCTCCCCCGCCCTTCCTACCACCGTCACCTCTGTCTTATCAGGATTGAGCTTCAGTCTGCTTTGCCGCATCCAATCTGCCACAGCCTCCAAACATTGGGAATGTAACAAGACAGCAGGACCTGGGTCAGTTGAAAATGAGAGGTACAGCTGAGTATCATCAGCATATTGGTGACATTGCACGATCTCCTCCAGGGGCTGCATATACACATTAAACAACAGTAGAGACAGAATGGAACCCTGTGGAATGCCGCAGGTCAAGGCCCGGGGGCTAGATGTTTCAGCCCCCAGCACCACCTGCTGGCTTCTACTCGAGAGGAATGAGTGGAACCATCCAAGGACAGTCCCGGCCAGACCCCCCAAGTCTCGCAGCTGTCTCAACAGCAGCCCATGGTCCACGGTATCAAAAGCGGCCAAGAGATCTAGCAGGATCAAAAAGGTTAAACATCCTGTGTCCATCTCCCGGCGTAGGTCATCCACCAAGGCCACCAACACCGTCTCAGTACCATAGCCGGGGCGGAACCCAGATTGAAAAGGGTCAAGGAAACCAATGCTGTCCAAACGCGCCTGGAGCTGCAGTGCCACTGCCCGTTCAATAACCTTCCCTAAAAAGGGAAAATTAGAGATGGGGCAGTAGTTGGCGAGTGCGTCCACATCCAAAGATGGCTTCTTCAGCAGGGGGCACACCACAGCCTCCTTGAGACTGGGCGACAACCTCCCCTGCCGAAGGGACGCGTTCACTACCCTCACCAGCACCATCCCCAAAGTCTCCCGGGAGGCTTTCACCAACCAGGACGGGCATGGATCTAATGCACAACTTGTGGCTCTAACAGACCGCAGGACATTCACCGCATTGGCTGGCGTCACTTCCTGAAACTCATCCCAGAAAGATCGACCAGATGGGGCCTCCATAACCTCATGTCCCTCGCTTACTGCTTCCAATCCAAATGGTTTGGATAGTTCTACATAGTGAAGATAACAGTATGCATAGGATATGATGTATATATACATAAGTATCTAAATATGGTCCCCATTACTATGGAATTTGAGTTCCTTGCAGTCTTTAATGCACTTATTCCTTACACCCCTACAGAGCAAAGAGGTGGTATTATTCATATTCTTACAGAAAGATGGCTTATGCAATAGGGGTATGCAATTTGTTTTTGTTGTTATTATTTACATTTGCTTTTTCATTATTGTAATAATGAAAATGAATTTTAGTTTTTGAAATAATGGGGAAAATTGAAAACATATTTCTGGCTATAACCTTTTTGTTTCTTATTCAGTTCTGATGAAACTTGGGGAAACTGGACCCCCAATGAAGGGCACTATGTGTACCAAATGTTTGAATGATTGTAAGTCCTAGGGCAGGGACCGTGTCTATTCAATTACTTTGTAAACCACCAGGTACACTGCTTGCGCTATATAAATGTTTGCTAATAATAATAATAATAATAAAGGGAACTGATTTTAGAAGCAACTGAATGCTGTGATTTTAAGAAAAGCCCCATACACATTCCTGGCTACAATTTCTTTATCTTCCATCCAATTTGCATGAAACCTGGTAATATTATATTCCTTCCCAAGATTACCAATCCTGCCATATTTCAGAAAGATTAACTTGAAAATGCATTTCTGGGAGTAACATGTTTATATTCCATCCTGTTTACAAGATATTTGGCAGGAATGTATCCTACACTTTCCCTGTCATCTCTGTCAAACAACAGGACAATTTGATAAAGGGACCCAATTTTATAAGCAATTGAAGTTATCCTCTTGAAGACAATTATTCAGATAAACAGCAGCATATGCACTGCCAGTCAGAGGCAGTCACCTGGCATGGCAGGGGGAGGGAGTCTGTAGAAGGGAGGATGAGGAGCAATTCAACAGACTGATAGACACATTCATTGGCCAATTACTGCATGCTTCCAGCTTTACAAGATCAATTTGTGGTGACTTCGAAGCGGGCATAGAGGGTAGCCCTGAGGCGGGCATAGAAGGGACACTTGGACTTTAGGGATAGCATCCCAGAAATCAGGAGACATGGTTTACACATCCAGGCTGGCCAATTATCATCACAATCACATCCTGCAGCACTGTGACAGAGGACATAAGAGAATCTCTATTGGCTCTTTCCTAAACAGATGCTTCCAACTTCCCAGTAACAAGTGAGGGAGAGAAGTTGAGATGATCACAGCACAGAATGAGGATATTTTGTTGACATTTCTGCTGGTCAATTGGCATCACAAACCAATTTTATACCACAGTGATACGTAAGAGAACCCCTAGCATAGGCTCATTCTCTGAATATGCTGTGCAGTCTTAGAAAATAGGGACCCTTTAGCACATCTTTCCAATATTTAGCTGTGACGATCCTGAAGATGTGTGATTAATCCCTTCCAAATTTCATGTACACTGGTTGGACTACAAAGATGGTACATTCAGATAAACATTTATAAGTTAATTGCTTATACCACCCATTTACAATAGAAAACATTTGGGTGCTTAACTCCCATTGATACCCAATGGAAATTTGGTACCAAAGGCAGCAATCCTCAAACTATTGCCCACATAGGTCTTTAAGGGCCGCAGACCATTGAAAGGGAGGGATGGTCCTCCGGTGGCAGAAGAGGATGAGGGGGGTATGGGGGGGGATCTCCCTCAGGAGGCTGGTGGGGCGGCCTCGAGGAGGGGGAGGGGAGCAGACCGGGGGGAGGTTGGCAGTCATAGGGGTCATTATGGGCCAAGTGAATTATGGTCCTTCTGGGAGTTGAGTTCAAGCTGTGAGGCAGGACAGATGTTGTGTACCTGTCCTGCTCACTGGCCCCCAGACAGGCGGTGAGGTGACCGGGGATCAGAGGGTCCTGGGCCTTGGTTTTATGTTGGTAAATGCGAGGTCGGTGACTAATAAGTCAACCAAAGTCCAGGAGCTGATCCTGGACCAGGCAGCCGACCTCGCGCATGTTATGGAGACCAGGCTGGACACTGAGTCTGGGCCTATACTGCCTGACCTTGTTCCAGCTTGCTACTCCGTGCAGCATCAGCTGCAGCTACAGGTATGGAGGGGGGGCATTATTTTTAAGGATACCTGGTCTGTGAGGAGATTCCCTGTGCAACCCACCATGGGTGTGGAGGGTCTCCATCTGGTGTTGGATCTGGCCAGAGACAGAGTGGGGATACTGCTAGTATACCAGGCACCCACCTGTACAGCAGCTTCCCTACCCGTACTGACCGAGCTGGTGTCAGATGTGGTCTTGCAGTCCCCCCAGACAATAGTTCTGCGGGACTTCAATATCCATGCAGTCTTGGAGGGGGAGAGCGTGAGATCATGGCCGCCATGGCAACTATGGGCCTGTCTCAGAGAGTAGAGGGCCCCACACATGTTGGCGGACATATCCTGGACATAATCTTTTGCACAGGCCTTGAGGCGGGAGATTCATTAGTGGGGGAGGTGTCAACAGAGCCCTTGTCATGGATAGATCATTATCTCCTCCAGGCGGGTATCCTGGTACATGTCGGCCCCTGGGAGGGTGCGGAACCAGTTCAGTTGGTTCACCCCCAAAGGCTTATAGAACCAGAAAGGTTCCAGATAGCTCATGGGGATGTTCCCTCTGACCGCAATGGCCGCCACTTAATGGTCTTGTATCCTTGTGAAATTGTGTGTTGATGGAGGCCATCGACCATGTGGCTCCCAAGCATCCACTCCCGAATCACCGACAATGCATCTCCCTGTGGTATACCGGGGAGCTGAAGCAGATGAAGCAGGAAGGGCGGTGGTTAGAGCGACTCTGGCGTCACTCGCGTTCTGAAGTTGACCGATTGTGGCATAGAGTCTGGTTACATACCTATGTCGTTGCAGTGTGGGCAGCAAAGACGACTTTCTTTGCTGCCCTTATTGCATCTGCTAAGTCCCACCCAGCTGAGCTGTTCTGGGTGGTGAGGAGGCTGGTCAGTCCAGCCTCTCTCCGCCTGGACTTAGAATCATCAAACGCTCGTTGTGATTTGTTTGTGGACTTTTTTGTGGATAAAATCACTCAAATTCACCAGTTTTGATGCAACTTTCTTAGCAGAAAATGGGTCAGAGGCAGTAGAAGCCCCATCTTGTCCAGTTTTGTGGGATGAGTTTTTAACTGTGTTGCCCTTGGATGTGGGAGATGCTCTTGGAACTGTTAGAGTCACCTGTTGTGACCTAGATCCATGCCCGTCCTGGCTAGCTAAGGCTTGTCAGGAGATATTGGGGCCACTGCTGGCGGGGATAGTCAATGCCTCCCTTAGGGAGGGCAGGGTGGCAGACTGTCTCAAGGAGGCAGTGGTACGACCCCTGCTCAAGAAGTCATCTTTGGATGTTGACGCCCTAGCCAGCTATCGGCCAGTCTCTAACCTTCCCTTTTTAGGGAAGGTTACTGAACGGGTGGTGGCTCGGCAGCTTCAGGAGCATTTGGACCGGGTCAATTTTCTTGATCCCTTGCAGTCAGGTTATCGTCCAGGTTATGGCACAGAGAATGTACCCAATGTTTATCAGCTGTGGGGGACTGGATGAGGGCAAGTCGCCTGAAATAAAATCCTGACAAGACGGAGGTGATGATTGTGGGGAGGGCTGAGGGAGTGGTGGCCCCCATCATTGATGGGGTCCGTCCTCCCTTGATTTCTCAGGCCCGGAGTCTGGGGGTGCTCCTGTACCCGCAGCTCCACCTGGATGCCCAGGTGATGGCTGTGGCGAAGGGGGCATTTCGCAAATTAAATCTGGTGTGTCAACTTAGACCGTATGTCTTGGACTCAGATATGGTCAAAGTCATCCATGCTTTTATTACCTCAAGACTGGATTACTGAAACGCACTCTACGTGGGACTACCCTTGGTACTGGTTCAGAAACTGCAGCTAGTGTAGAATGCGGTGGCCCATCTCTTGACTGGGACGGGCTGATGCAAGCACATTACGCCAGTACTCTGCGCTCTGCACTGGCTGCCGATAGTTTTCCAGGCCCAATTCAAGGTGTTGGTACTGACCTTTAAAGCCCTAAATGGCTTGGGCCCCACCTACCTGCAGGACCACCTCACCCTCCGGGTCCTGGATCAGCCCCTGCAGTCAGCCAGGAGCACCCTCCTCGGGGTCCCCCGGGTTTCCTGGGTGTCCACCATGAGGAGGGCCTTCTCTGTGGCTGTGGAACTCCCTCCCATTGGAGGTCCGCTTGATTACCGACCTCCCCTCTTTCTGTAGGCAGTGTAAGACCTGGCTGTTCCACCAGGCCTTTCCCGAGGGAGATGGGGCAGGTGGATTAGGTTAAGGTGGGGGGGGGGGATGGGTTTTATATTGTTTTAATTTTCATTTATAATTGTTTGTTTTGATATGTTTTTAAATGCTGTGAAATGCCCCAAGATGCCTGAGGCAGGAGGGGGTGGTGGCATATAAATTTTAGAATAATAATAATAATTTTAAAATTGCCTTGATACAATCTAAATCTACCTTGACTTGCCTGATGTGGCACTGGAAGTCTCTTGTGGGGGAAGGAATTGAAATAAGCTTCAGGCTAGCATCCTAACATGGATCCATTCTTCGTATTCTTCCCTTCTATACACAAAAAAAGTCATGAAACCTGTGATAACATTTCACTACAACATATTCTGCAACGTTCTCTTAGTAGTGCAATGCTACAGAAAACCTAAACTTCAGTTATACCCAATAGAGTATTACAACACTTTTTCTCCCCAAGGAAAAGAAAGTTACCTGCACATATGTTGAGATCAATTGAGGGCTGATACATTCTGGTAGCTGAGGGCCCCTTATCTCCCAACTCCCTGTCACAGTTAACTATACTGGTTCTTTATTTATACATGATACATACAATTATTACTTTACTCATCAAAGATTCATGTATATTAAGAAAGAACATTCTTGGGTTTTGGGGGCATGGGGGGTTGAGCTTGGGGACCAAATACAATTGTACTACCATTCACTATTCTTGTCAAGGCCTGGTTAGCTGAAATCACCACACAGCTTTTATTTTCTCTCCTCTTATTCAGATAAAGGTCACTTATGCAAAAAACAAACAAAAAAACAACAACAACCCAACCATTAACTACAGTGAGACTATTAAGTCTGGCAGATCTATGCTCACTTGATCTGAGAAACTTAATAATTTTCATATTTGATAATCTCACTGACTATTTTTCATACATTTAAATTTTTATTTGGTTTTAAAACATTTGATACAATAAATCAAACCCATACTGCTACATACCAAAAGCCACTGAAACTCAAAAAGGGAAATTAATGCCATTTCATATCCATCACCTAAGAACGCTTCTATTCCCACACAAAGAACTTGACCGACAAAGGCCCTTTTCACATGGGCCGCAGTGGGTGGGGCAATAGGGGGATGGGTGTGCACCCACAGTGGGGGTAGGTGGGTGTGCAGCCGTCCCCACGGGTGCACACCCATCTCCACCCATAGAGCAACTGACATTGGAGCCCGTTGCTCCGTGCATGGGTGAAGGGCAGAGGTGGGTGGAGTGCAGGAGAACGCATGCACCCCCACCCACCACAGGCGCCATTCCCATGGATGACCTACCACCACACACCCACCATGGGCATTCATTCAAATTTCTACTCTAAGTCTTAGGGTGACTTACATTAACTAAAAAACACACAAAATACTGCCATCTGGAACAGGAAGAGGACACTTCTCTTCATCCTAGCACAGTAGATAGAGCAAGAGCTGGGGATTTGTCTGGGCTAGAGCTGAAACAAGGATCTACGAAAAGGGGTATACCCATTGAACATCTGCTACCCAAATCGATCCAACAACATTATACCAATCAGTACCCAATTTCAAGCAGTTTCAGGTACCTGATGTCCTGGAATGTTGGGAAACTTGTAAAATCGGTACCAGAAATTACAGATTTTTTGAGTTTCCAGGTACCTGACCAGTAATCGAGAAGCCCGTTGAGTTCACAATGCAGTATGCAAAAATGTGGGATTTTCCCTCGGGTAGCAAATCAGCTACCCATTTCAGCTGTAGTCTGGGATCTGCCTTGGCAGCATGGAATAGGGGATTTCCCTTTTACTCCTGTCCAGGTGGTGGGAACAGGTATTCCCCCAAGCCCAATTTTGCAGCAGGGTGTTGAAGAACACCCCTCAGCTTGGACAACTGTTAACTCTGCTGCTGTTGTGCCAGAAACCACTAGGCCTCACATGTATGCCTGTATTTACTAAACATGCTGTGCTCCTGGATTTCCAAATACTGTGGTTCTACAAAGAGTACTACACACACAAAAAACTAACATAGTGGAGGAAGCAAGAAAAGTAGAAGGATTTGGAACTGTACATTCCTCAGGAGTGGGATTACCCAGGCAGAAGCAGAATAATAAAGTGTAATCAGCAGCAGAGAAGGGAAGGGGAGTTTAGACCTATGTTGTCAGAGACCCAGAGCTTGAGGCTCCATTAGAGAGGTAGTTGCCCCCTTGTGTCAGAAATACATCTGTGCCGCTCCATCAGCTTTCCTTGGCAGAGATCATTTTAGTTATTAGGAATAACAGAAAGGAATGGCTGTTTAGCTGTTAAATTGGAGAAGTAGCTTGCACCTGAGATGACGTGGGAATGCGTTTGGAGCTTTTGGGGATTGTTACTGTTAAACTTGGAAAAAGCAAAAACAGTGAGAATATCAGGGGGGGAAATGCATTTAAAGAGATTTCTTGTAAAGAGAATATTTTGAACTGCTGTCTCTGCACAATTTATTGTGTACACAACATACCAGCCACAACTTCTCCTCTAGTTTAGGTCTGGAGCTGGGGCAAGGGCTCAAAGTGACACTGACTAGAGCTGAATCAGATCAGCCATTTTACCTTTTCAGAGATTCTCTGCCTTTTCAGAATGTCGCACGGAGTTCTGTCATGGATTTTAAACCATGGCAGAACTCCATGCAAAGTTCCCAATGCAGAGTGCTGCCATCATGTGCCTGCACAAGATGGTGGCACCAGCACTATGCCTGCACTACACTCTCATTTTGCACTAGTGCATGCACAGTACAGGATGCAACAAATTTGTATCTCTGGCAAAATAAAAAACAAAAAAACCAGGATTGCAGTCCAGTCTGTGTTTTACCATACCAGATAGGAATGGGCAGATCTACTGAAGAGGAAATCTGCACTAAAATTTTGTTTCAGTCCTAACACTAACTGGTTGGCCCATCCTGCCACCAGTGCCTCAGTTTGCAGATGTGGCCCTGAGGCTGAGATTTGCCCAAAGCCAGGATTTCAATGCAAGATTCCAAGCTCCTCATTTCAGCATCCCTGGACCACACTCGCCCTGCAAGTGTAACCAATAGATCATGTTTGGACAATGGAAGCCTGACCTAGGGCATCCTTATGAGTAAAGTATTCAGGAGAGTCTGGGTACTTTCAGACGATACGGGGCCCTTTGGCCCCGTACCGGCACCACCGGCTTCGTTCCCCGCCGGGGTCACCCCGTCATGGCCCAACAGACGTGCCGGGGGGATCCCAGCGGGGAAAGTGGGAGGGGCCGGGGCCGCGCGGCGCAACGTGCGGCCGCACGGCCCCGCCCCCTCCACGCACCCCGCCGCCCGCCCTCCGAGGAGACGGGCGGGCGGCGGGGCCAATGCGGCCGCCGCGTCCGGCCGATCGTGCCACGGCCCGGGATCCCNTTACTTTTCGTTGGCCACGGCCCGGGGTCCGTTTGACCACGCTTCCCGGGACCTTCCCCCGGCTAGCCCGGGAAGCGTGGTTCAAACGAACCCCATGTGCCGATTGACCGTGGCCAACATCTGGTGGCCGCCAAACAGACGTACGGGACACGGTGACCCCAGGTGGGTATTCACCGTCGTTCACCGTGTCAACGTCACGTCTGAAGACACCCTCTGACTTACTGAGACAGGACAACCCCCACCCCCCCAAAAAAAAAAAAAAAAAAATGAAACTAGGAAAATATTTGTAAATAGTTTTCCAGAATTCATGAACAGAGCACACCCATATTCATTCAGCCCCATTGGTTATTATATAGAACTCAATGTAGGATCAGGTCCAGGTGTACAGGTTCCAGAGACAGGTTTGCATCTCCATCATTAGCTTAACCACTGATACTGGCTTTCACAATTTTGATTTCTGTGTTCATATTTGCACATGGAGATTTACCTAAGTCCTTGTCTGCTTACTTTCTGGAAGCAAGATAAGACTTTTTTATTTTGCCTAGCTTTTGGCAGGGTTGGGGTGGTTTGGAGTGAAGAATTGTGACAGGTTTTATTTTAAATGTTTGATTTTTAAAAAACAACATGTATTGTGTATATTTTTCTGTATTGTAGCAGACATATAATTTCAACATCAGCATAAAACTTGGATAATTTACATAAAATCATTCTTGTAACAAGTCCTTCTGCTACTGAATTGAAAATTGCAACTTTTAGCCTTCTCTATTTATTCAGTTTGCCAGAAAATAAAGTGTGAAAATAAAAGAGATACCCCCCACCCCCCACCCCCATTGAGTAGATTGGCTTTTGCATCATTTGGGAGAAGACTTTTTTCAATTTGTAAATGAAATGGGAAACCTGATTTAGTCAATATCACTTCAATAATTGCTCTCTGCACAACTCAGAGATATTTACAATATTATTCCACAATGCCTCGGCCAGTATATACACTGAAAATCAACAGATCTCAATTTCACATCCTAGATTATTACCAGGCAGTGGCCTCATATTTTGGTCTTGTGGGTGCATATTTCGAATTTCTTCACATGTCATTATATGTGGTGAGAAGCACATATTCCCCCCCTTATGTTGTCGTTTCAACATCTAGGATAGAAAGAGACAGCCTGTTAGAAAGTCTGTCGCCTAGGATACACTGGGCATTGAAAAATGCCCATTTCTGGAACTATGCACTACAGTTATGGGGAAAAGAAAGAAAAAAAAAATCTCAAAAAACTTGTAAACATGTCTTAGCAAAGGACACAAAGATTCAATAGGTTTTTCTCCCCTCCATTTATAATTACTTGGCTCAGGTCTAAAATACTTCAGAAAGGGTGGGGCACCTCTGGTTCACAAGCCAAACCTGGCCTGCAGCTAGCCCCTTGGATCCAGTCCATATCCTAAATCATGAAAAGAGTGAGTTCAGGAGGAAGGGAGAGAAGATGAGGGCATGCACTCAAGGAGAGGAGGTAGATCCATGACATGGCTGCATTCATAATCTGGACCCTGAGTACTCCCCTGAAGCACCCACATTCACAACTGCTATGTGGCCTGTGGAACTTGTACTAACTTTCAACGTTACCAATGGGAAGGAGCCTTGTATTATAGCAATGAACATTGCAGAAATTCTTAAGACAGTTCGGACAGACAGATTAATGGCTGGAGTATAAAGGAATAAAGACAATAGCCCCGAACCCATGCTCTGTGAATCCCACAGAGCCACGTGGGACCCGCATGCACTCATTGCCAGCGCATTGTGCCGTGCGCGTGTGTGTGCATGCAGCTTGCACTTGGGAATCCGTAGAGCATGGGATTGCAGCCACTAAGAGATTGTAGTACAACAACCTTGGGTGTCTTTAGATGGACCCGGGAATGGCCACACCTGGACCTACCCTGGGAGTGCACCCCTGCATCTACCCAAGTCCAGCCCCATCTGTGCTGGGATTATATGGACCTGGCAGCTGCCGTGGCCTACAGTCCAACTGCACAGTGCCCCCTCACACCAGAGAGCTGTGGGCGGATTGCCCGATGCTCTAGGCTGCCACCCGCAGCTCTATCATTGCCTGGGGCAATTCCCAGCTGGGAGTGCAACTGCAGCGGGCATCAGCCAAGTAGACAGGCTGCAGCTCCACCTCTGGCCAGTGCCCCAGGTTTGGAAGGCCTGCATTGTTGGCGGGGCTCCGGAATGTTCCAGAGCACCACTAACAGCTGAAGTGGAGCAGGTCTGCTCCACCTGCACATCTGGTGTTACACAGATGGGTCGCACGAGTGTGAGTCAGAGCAGAGCTGTGGGTTCTGTCTGTGTTAAAGGATGCTTTGTTTCTAACCCTGCATTCTGAACTACAGTGGCCGATACTTGCACCTGTACAGACTGCTGTTGACTTCCCCTATGCTCTATGATTTCTGCTTCCCTGGATCCATTCGTAGAACTGGCATCTTAATCATGTTGCCTCTGCATAATCTAGTGATGAAACTCAGGGGTGGCCCTAACCACAGGGCAAACACCATGGCTCCCACTATGTTCTCTACTTCTGGAGGCCCAGTTGTGGCCCCCATTTTCAGCAGGGCAGGATGTAGGGGTCCACTCCCTCCCAGCAGGGCCCCGTTTATGACCACCTCTAGGACCTCTGCATTTTATCTTTGCCCTGGAACCCGCAAATTTTAAAGCCAGTTCTGATCAAAGTATGAAATGAAAGTAGACTGAATAGCAAAGCAGTGTTTCAATCTATAGGCTTCTTCATGTTCATTTATATCTCCAGCAGAACACATTAATAATCTGAAACTTAATAATCAGTCAGGAACTATGTATTATATTTAATATCCAGTGTTTCCTGCATTCCTTCCATTATATGACAAGAATTAATAAGTGATAGACTTTTAGTGATACATTTAAGAAATACCTAAGTGATTTTTAAGAGCAGCATGTCAAATACTCAATTTTCTCTCATTCAAAGTTTTGCTAATAAAATATGTCATTTAAAAATCACCTTGTGTGCTATATTTTTCAGAGCATTAAAATAAATTTATTTAAAATAAAATATTCTTGTTATAATCAAAAGAGAGATGGCCTAATAAATCATTTCCTAAATTTTATGGCACTTTTAATCTGGACATTGAAGACTTAGTTGGTAAGTTTTTTGTTTCATAGTTACAACATATTTTGCCACTGATTCTTTTCACATTTTCTTTTTAAGATAACATCTATTTTGCATGAAAATAAAACAACACAATATGCTCCATAATGTTCACATAAATGTGCTACATTGATGACACACTGTTCTGTAAAGTACAAAGTCAGGCTATTTAATTATGAACTTCATTCATTCTCTTAAAAGTTCACACTTCAGAATGAGAACACAGAAATGTTTTTGTACCCTTGTTAAGTTGTTTCCAATAAAAAGAAAATAAGGATTCATTCCATCCATAAATCATCTTCTTGGGAAACAGTAGGTACACTGGCCCAAGTGTTGCATCTCTGCTCTTTCTTGGCCTAAGGTCATCAAAGACAACAAAAGGACTTCCATTAACTTAATGGGCAGAACTTCTGCAGATGCATTTTCTAAGTAGAGCAAACCTTTATTTCAAAACTAGAGCTGAAACAAATATCTCTGGCAAATATTGTATCCAACAAGTCCAGCCACTAAAAATTGTTTCCAACAAAGAGGGTAGAAGGAGCTATTACTTTCTGCTTTATTTATTCATTTCAGATATTTCAATTTGTGTTTCAGATAACTAATATCTGAACTTAAATGAGTGAAATAACCAGAAAAAAGAGGAAATATCCACACTGAAATAGCCAAAGAAACAGATATGTACATTTTATTTGGCTACTTGGTGACTATCTGTAAATATTAATAATATCAGCAAATATGAAACAAGCTGTTCGTTTCACCTCTACGCAGAACAATTTTTAAAGCTTAACTGCCATTTTAAAAGAGTATATTATTTTCAGCAACCAAAACCATCAAAATGTCTTTTGAAGCCAACAGGAGCGTTCCTGATATCAACTGATAATTGTTCAAAATGCTGAGAGAAAATACCAGTATGCACATCCCGATCAGGGAAGGTTTAAACAGAATTTTATGGCACATGATAGCTAGTTGCAGACCATCAGATATTATCTAGTTAAATACTTGTGAGTGACTGGTCATATATGAAAGAATAGAGGCAGTGGGTATTTTCAGACGTTACGAGATCGCTGTTCACCACACTGAATCACGGTGGATCCCATGTGGTGGCGGCGATCTCATGAACATCTATTTGCTCCCCGCCAGATGTTCACCACAGTGAACAGCCGGTGGGGATCAAATTGACCACAGTTCTGGAGGTGAGGCAGGCCTCACCTCCAGATTCATGGTTAGGTTGGCCACGATCTGGGATGGGGCTGACAATGACTACAGTGAACGTCTGTTTGCCAGCCCCGTCCTGGAATCGGGTCCCAACCATGGGGCAGGATTGGGCGTAGTGGCCTCATTGGCCTCTACGCCTGCCCGTTTCCCTGTGGGCGGGTGGCTGATGGAGCGCAGTGGGGTGACTGAGCGGCCGCACGTCGCACCATGCAGCCCTGTCCCCTCCCCAATCCCCCTCCACGATCAGGCTGGCACGTCTAAAGTACGGCCTGATCATGGATCCTGGTTCAGGGTTCAGCATGGCGGGCCGAGAGGCCTGTCACGTCTGAAAATACCCAGTGTGTATATAACCGACATTTGAGTGTAGTTTGCAATTCCTTAAATCCTTTATTATTCTGATAACCAAGTAAGACATACGTTTCAAATATTTTTGATGTATATCACTTCCTAGGCTAAAAATCTTCAATGCTGAAATTTTCTAAATATTCAGTTTACGGATGCTACTGTTTGTTTCCTTTTTTGTGATTTTCAAGAATATTATTTGCTCTAAGTTCTATTTTCCCTAATGCCAAACTACTGTTGAGTATGAAGGATGGGTCATTAGCAACACCACAAAACAAGCATGAAACAAAATTGGGTACAATACTTACAACTTTTGATGGTTTGAAAATATTTGAAGTTTGGGCTTTGGCTCAAAAGGCAGGTCTGAGTGTATTATTTTTGTTTTTAGGTTATCTAAAAGTTTCGATATGTTAACATCATGTGAGTTTAGGTTAGATCCATCTTTGATTTCAATAGGATTTTTTTTTCTTTCAACAAGAACACCCTTCTTTTTACACAGTACCATGCTTTTTATCTGTTCCCACTAACTCCTCAGTCTAACAGTTCCCTTATCTGCTAAGGTGTGGGTGGTGGTGACACTGATCTTCTGCAAAGGCTCCAGATGTAGCATATTTAGTATTTTCTCTCTCACTCTCATCTATTTTAAAGAATAGTGAGTCACAGTTGCAAGCTGTCATGGTCAAAGTCTAATATCTAGAAAGCTAATCTCTCTTAGCTACCTCAGAGAGAAAGTGCCCCAAGTGTAATTCAGTTCTTCTGACCCCTTTGTAACTAATTAAAAATTACTCTTGTTGTAAGTGTGTTGTCTTTGGAGCAGAGATACATTAGATAAACCTGAGTGTGTGAAAGATTCTGTACAGGCATATATTACAGCAATGCATAAAAATAAAAAAAATCACTTCCAACAGTGTAACAATGAAAGTCATAGTTGCACTGTCTTAGTTCTCTAGAGCAGGGGCTTCCTACCCAGAGGCCAGGATTTGAGCTGAAATGGATATCCACAGATGTCAAGGGGACTGATCCTGCGTGGGGATGCCTCCCCCTCCCCAGTCAGGATCTATCCCCCAATGGAGCCCACACCACACTTCCTTGCCTCAAATACTCTTTATTTACAGTGTACTGAGAGTTCACATCCAAATGTTTACAAGACAAGTTCCTCATCAGTTGTCCATACCACAGTTCCCAACCAGAGCCGGCCTCTATCCAGGAAGTATTCATTCTCCCTGCACTGAAACCATGCTTAGATGGAGAGCTCTGGAGATTCAGGACCCTCTACCTGGCCTCAATCTGGGCAGTTGCTCCTTCCAGCAGATCTCTTCACTAGGCTTCTGGCTGGTTCTATCAAGGAGCTCCAGCACACCTGAAGAAGCAGGCCCTTGATCCCAGCCCCCTAACTTGGCTTGCTACCCAGCTAGTCAACCTTAGGGAAAGCCTGAGTCAGGCTGCTTTTAGATGTGGACGGCAAACACGCTGCATAAAATAATGCTGCGTGTAAATAATATGCCGTGTGTGGGATTTAGACATGACATTTTGCGCGTTAAAGCCGGTTGCACATTCTTTGAAAGTCGCAAATTAAATACCTCAGCATATTTACATGCAGCGTGATTTTATGCAGCATGTTTGCCACGCACGTCTAAAAGCAGGCACAGTCAGAGTCTCGGGTAGCTTCCACCTCTGGCCTATGCAGAAGCCCCTCCCCGAGGCAAGGTTCTCCCCAAAAAGGCACCCCTAGAATTCACTGTCTGTGGCTTTTATGGCTGTGGCTTGGCTAGCTGGCAGTCACTGGCTCAGGAGAGCACATGGGTTTGGGTCCTTGGCCAGCATTCCATTTAAAGAGCCAATGTTTGCCTCTATCCAGCGATGGCTCCCTGCAATCACTTACCCCTTCCCCGTGGACCTGGTCCTGCAAGAATTCATAGTGACTCCATCACAGTGGATAATATCATATTCAAATATTTCAGCCATTTCAATTTGAGGCTGATAGAGTGGATGTAAACCACATTTAATTCACGCTTCATTCAGATATTTGTTTCAGGCTTCCATGCTGTTGCGTTGGTTTTTTTTTTTCCATTTTAGGAGGCAATTTTGGTTTGGTTATTCCGAATATCTGAATTGAAATGACCACAATGAACTTAATAAGCAGATATACAAATATCCATTTTGGTGTGGATAGTATTCAGACAGCTATCCAAAATATTCATAAATACAAAAATGCCTATTCATTTCAGCACTAGACCTCAGTTCAGGTAAGACTTAATGCACCTGTAGTGCAGCTGAGTGCAATGGGGCTATGTGTGCATAAGAGGCTTCAGAGTCAGATTCCCTAGTCACGACCCCAAGTGAGGTCACTACATGGCTAAATGGAGTTATGACAAGCTAGGGCTGAAGCGGCAACTCCTTTTTCCGCGCCGCTATTTCATTCCACCATTTTGGAATTGCCTGCGACTTTCTGCAGCTTTTGCACTGGCATTCTGCTAATTCCGTGCCCTTTGCTTTGCGACATCGGAATTATTGGAAAGTGTTGGAATAATCTCAGAAAGTGTTGGAAGAAACATTGTTCTGCTACTTCACGCCATGTCTGAGTGCTGGCGGAAGTAGCGGAATGAAAGTAGCAGATTGAATGTCTCTATCGCACCGTGCCACTCATTCTGGAAGAGCTCTTTATTTTATTTATTTTTATTTATTTTATTTTTATCCATTTATACCCTGCCCCTCCTGTAAAAACAGCTCGGGGCGGCTAACAATTTTAAAAGAGTAAAGAATACAATAATATAAATATAAAACAATCATAATGATATAAACAATTTAAAACGGGTTAGGATAAATTAAAAAAAAAAAAAAATACGGGTAGGGTAGAGCTAAAAAAACCTAACCCCCCTCCCCAAAGGCCTGGGCGAACAGCCAGGTTTTACAAGCCCGTTGCAATGTCTAAACAGCTAGTACAGTGGCTTGCCATTTCAACCCTTGACAAGACTGAATCTACAAAACAAGATATGCTAATTTATGAAAGTTAGTGTTCCTAGTATTGGATTTTTGAATGTTTTTTTTTTTCCTCAGTGGGTTCATAGGCTGAAAACATTTGGGAATTGCTGCTGTAGAAGTCCATTGGTATTTCAATAAAGACAGAGCACTTCAATTTCCATTTGCCTTATTACTATCTATTTAAATCTGACTTTCATTAGTTGCTGCATACAGCATGTGGAGTCTTAACATTTTCACTTCTCCAGAAGAGAGGGAGAAATGCATTGTTATCTGAAAATGCTATTCAGTGAATTCAGCTTTAGAAACAAGATGCTCCTGTAAAGACAAATGACATTTTAAAACATTTATATGTTATTTAAAAAAAGAAAAATAGGAATGGGGTAACGCTCGCTTATACTTCAAGTAGCAATTCTTCCTTCACCCAGAAATACCGCATCTTTCTTTTTGCCATTTTCTGCTATATACACTGCTATCTTTTTCTTCCCACAGCTGGTTAATATTTCATTTTTAATCCAAATTTGGGTGAATATTGAGAATTCAGATGCAAAATTTCAATTTGCACTTTCAGACAGTGGTTGTCCTGGGTCTGCTTTGAAATGCAAGTTAAAATACTCTATAGAAAATAAAGCAAATTTCATTCTCTTATGACCTGTTTTAAATGGCAGATTCAGGGTGGCTACAGAGATGGGGTGATATCTGCAATGAAAAGTTTTTAAAATTCCTAATGATTTTGCTCCTCTGAATGTCACTGCTCTCCCACCTTAGCCTTTGATATGAATATAGGGCTTGTGAAAAATTCCTGGCTAAAGTCGTATTAGGGCACTTCCCGACGTTACAAAATGCATCTAATTTACCTCCAGGAAAAACTCTATGAGGTAAATTAAGCATGGCTTTTGTCACGTGGGAAAGCTAACTTGCATGGCTTTGGCAGAAATCATGCAGGATATGCAGAGCTGGATTAATCAGCTTTGTATCCCTTGGCATGATTGCTGCCAAAGCCACATAGGTTAGCTTTCCTATGTGACAAAAGACATGCCTGATTTGCCTCCCAAACATTTTCCTGGAGGCAAATTAGACACATTTTGTAAAGTCAGAACCCCCCCCCCCCTTAATGATAGAGGTGGGATAGTGTGAGGGAAGTAACAGTGCAATTTCTGTTCCACAATGTCCCATGAATATGTCTTACAACTGATATTGGGTAACCACTCATGACAGCTGAAGGACAGTTGAGTTCTCCATGCCCATTAAATGCTTGGTTTCTTTACTGCGACTGACATTTACAGTAGCAGCTGTGTGATAAGGAAAGTTGTACTAAGGTGCTGCTCTCTGGGTATCTGGATATTAGGGATGGGCGAACAGATCGCGGTTCAGGTTCGGCCGTTCGTTTCACTGCGTTCGTTTCGTCCATTCATTTCGGTCGTTCGGTTCAGCTGCGTTCGGTTCATCCGTTTAGTTCGGCAGTTCAGCTAGTTCGCCGAGTTCGGGTTCGGCTGTTCCGTTCGGCCATTCGGTTTGGCTGTTCAGCTGTTCGGTTGTTCGGCCGTTCAGGAAATGTTGTTATGGGTGGGTTTTTTGTTTTTATATGGTTTTTTATTGGGTTTTATATGGTTTTCTTTTGTTTTTTATTTGGTTTTTTTGTTTTTATATGGGTTTTTTTAATTATTATTTTTATCTAATATGATATCTATCTATCTACACTAAATTTAACTGCTATTAACTATTCTAAATGCTATGAACTAAATGGATTATCTAATAAGTACACAGTCCTACTCCTACAAACACTAAAACTAAATCACTAACGCTATCTCTATCACTAAGCTAACGCCTACAACTCTCTACTATCTATCTATCCATCCATCCATCCCATATCCATATCCATATCCATATCCATGGATATATATATGGATATATATATGGATATATATACATCCCATATATATGGGATGGGGGGAATCACAAACAGAAGAGGAGTCTGTAGTGAAATATATACATACTCAATGACAGTGAAATGCATAACACAAGGTTTCATTTTATGGTTTAAGTTTCATTTCATTACAAAACTGAAATGAAACTTAAAGCAATCTAAAAATCCTACTCAACGCCTGGTGTTCAGGAACAGTGACTAGCTCAGAAGGTGTTGGGAACGGGGGAGGCAGATAATTAGTTTCGTTTCCCTGCAAGCCTCTCCACCCCTGGTGCCTGGAAGTCTGCTGCTCAGTGACTGACTACACCTCCCTGTCACGTTTGACCTTTCAGTGAACCTTTTTTTGCCACCCGAGCTCACCCAAATGCGATCTGAACTGACTGAACTGTTTGGCCATTTCACCGTTGGGTGTCTGGTTTGTTTGGTATGTTTGCGTTCGGGTTCGGTCATCCGAACAGGTCGAGTTCAGGCCGAACGCCGAACTTCCGAACCGCGTTCGCCCATCCCTACTGGATATGTCTGAACACCTTGTTTCAAAGTTGCGGCCAGGTGTCCAACTGAGGTGATTGTGGGTCACATAAAGACAACTTTTAGGTGGTGCTTCTTATAAGAGGAAACTTATTCAGATAGAGAAGAATGATCCAGGGGCAAGACCTAGGTGGTTTGGTTTCCCTACCAGCTAGCAGAAAGCTCTGAAGGGAAAAACGGAATGAGAGCCTCAGACAACTTTAAAAATGGCCAGTGATCAGGAACTGGACTTTTGTGTGATGAACTGTGAAACCTACTGGAAGATATGCTGAACTGAACTGGACTCTATAACAAGACGTTCTGTGCAGCAGGGTCCCAAGTTAATGAAGTTTGGTTTCCTAGACAATGCACAGTGTCAGTTAATGGGATTTTCCCCATTACAAAGTTACAAAAGAAGCCACAATTTCTTCCAGGTACACTTATTGCTATACATTTTTGTGTCCCCACATACCATTTGGTGGTCTTCCTTTCTTACAAAATTTGGTTAACATTGTCCTGCAGCCCTGTAGGATCAAAAGTTGTGAAGAGAGCATATGCACATAGATACAGAGATTGTGATCACGTAATGATACTTTCCATAAGAACCCAGGTTTAGAAAGCAGACCACCCATTCCCACAAAAGACAGTGTACTTGAAGCATGGGCTTCTGTGCATTTTTGGGGTATTAAGAAGAGGAAACCAAGGAAGAAGACACTAAGCTGACCCTGCTAAAGACACATATCTGACTATTAAGAGCTTCACTCATTTGACATACACTGTTGAACATCCACTGGATGGAATGATCACCCCTTTCTGGGTAAAAACAGATGTGACAGTGGCCTGCTGTGGCCCGGGACCCACTGGCATGTCTGGTTACCCACTGCCAGATGTTAGACAGGGACCGACCTGGGGCAGGAAGTGGCTAGCCTGGGCTGCATCCTCAGGAAATCTCTGAGGACACAGCTCAGACTAAGAGTCACCCAGAATGGCCAATGCAGGCCAGTGAAGGCTAGTACATGTGTTCAGCCCCATATGACCTGTATGAAGAACCCTCCACATGCACATAGTCAAAATGAATCAATCAATCGTTTATTGTTTAAGCCAAAGGCCATAACAAAAGTAAAGGGAAACACAAACAATATGAATATAAAATGAAGAATATAAAATATAAAATGACAAAGGACAATATCAAAAGCAAGAAACAAAGCCTCTTCTGAATAGCCCAGTGTCAGAAAGTATAATATATAAAATGACTAGTCCATTGGCATCTACATGCACATAGTGGATATTTGTGTTTTTAAAAGGTCAGCCTGTAAGTATTTACAGGCCATGGATCACAGGACTGAGAATACTTAAGGCTGGCCTTCAAAAATACAAATCACCTGTTCCGCCTTGGGACCGGGGCTGTGTGCTGTCTGTCAGGGCGGGGTGTTGGGAGCAGGGTAGGGCTACCCACCCACACATTTGATTAGCTCCCCGCCTACCCAGCCCGACTGGGCAGGGAGATGTCTCTCTGGCCATGGGCATGTTTGTTCAGTGCCCTGACCCAGGCTGTGTTCGCTGCAGTTTCCCGCCATGCCACCTGCACGTCAGTTTTTATTCTCTGTTTCTGGTGCAAGCCTGAGCTGAAAATCAATTGCAAAAATGAGAATTGAAATTATGTTCCTAGTACAGTGTACAAAAACAGCAGAAACAATGCCAATTGCTAGAAGCACAGCATCCTAAGCTAAGCAGTAATATACACCAAGCCTGACAAGCAAAACAGCAATGGCAACAGTAAATTAGGGTCTCAGTATCAGAAGAGGTTCCCTCCAGTTATTCATTTCCACAGAAGCCAGGAAAACAGAAAGAGGTCCAACTAAATGCAGCAGAGAAGATGGTTACAGAAAAAAACTGCAGTGCAACAGGCCATGTGGAAGGATGCTGTGTGTGAGTCCCAACAGGACTAGACCCATGGGGCTAGCCAGCAAATTGTCACTAGCCACCTGGGCCCAGTTGGAGGTTAATTGGGCCAGGAAGGTGATAATTGCCACTGATGAGGTTCATTAGTGTTATTAGAGGTGGTTGGAAGCAGTCAGCGATGTAGCCAGATGTTGAGATGGTCAAGTGACCAGAGCTGGATATAACAGAGGAGATCTCGGTTGAAAGAAATAGACCACTGAGGAAGCAGAATGGTGGAGAGTGATCCACTGAGATCCAGCTGTATTCAGGGCTCCTTGGGCAAACTAGTCCATCCAGGGTAAACTGCAAGGGAGCCAGAAACCATGGGGCCCTTGCTATGGAAGGAGAAGTGGAAGAGGAAAGTCCTGCAGCTCCCTCCAGCTGTAGGAGTCCCTGCTGTAGTGGACATACATAGTGTGGTGGTGGGACATGGCATTCAGTGTGTCAGTTAGTGTTCCAGGGAGAGGTGCTAGTGGATCCACTTAGGAACAGGCCTGTCTGTTCTCAGACTCCTCTGTCAAAATGATCTGGGTGGGGATGAAGGATGATTTTCAAAGGAGAAGGCAACAGTCTTATTCCTTCACTTGAAAGTCTGCTTCTCCTTTGAAATCCAGATAGAGCTGATTATTTGAGCAGAGCTGACAACTTTGCCTTTGAATTCCCACCAACCCACCAATTATCTGGCAAGAGAGAGAGAGTGGAAGTATGGAGAAGGGAACTAGGGAAAAAGAGGAGGGGGAAATGGCATGCTTAAAAAACCATCTGACTGAAGTAATGACTTCTAGCTTATTATAATTTGTCTGAATGACCGTGCTGTCTATAGAGTTTGTTTACCATACTTAAGTCTCTTTTGCTTCACCCTGTTTCCATCAGATCAGGGGTTGGGGAAGCTCAAATTAACAAGCTGAAATAGTAACTCTTCCAGCCTTTCCTGTAGTTCTTTAGCTGGAAACAGAAGTATCTGAATTACTATTTATAACTATTATCATTTAGCACCAACAATGTACCTGGCACTGTACAAATGGGGAGTGCCTTTGTCCCCAGGTCCCTTAAGGGTGATGGGAAAGACCAAGGAAGGTTGGGGGCTGCAGGTGGGGGTGGGGCAGAGTGGAGGAGCCAACACAATATGATGGGTCCCTCCCAGACTATTTAAACCCCTATCCCATCAGGGAGGGGGGTTCGGAGACAGGATCCACACAGAACAAATCCAGTCCACTCTCATGGGCTGGCACTGTGGGCATATGCTGGCGGCCTGGGGTTTTGGGGTATCAAGAAGCAATTTTTCTCAATGGCACTGACTGTCCTTTGTGGCAGTTGGGGTTTTTCACCTTTCTTACAGTGTCTTTACCCTCTTGGATGCTAGATGAGCAACAGATGGTGTAGTCAACCTGGGTTGGTTTTGTTGTAGTTTAGACTTTTCTTCTAACCCTTGTTCAGTTCAAAGGGTTAGAAAGTATATTTGAAGAAGGATAAATGTATCAAGGCAACTCTTTTCAAGATTAGAGTAGCTGTTCTGAGCACACATGGCCAAGGGCTTAACATTCTCCAGAAATGATGGCGATGGGTTCTGCCTCACAGGACACAACCCGTGCCCGGGTTATGTCTGAACCACCACCCCTTTCTTAGGACCCCACTAGGGGATCCACATTACCATGCCCCCTTCAGGAGTGATGGTCCTGTGGGGGGTAAGGGATGGGGTGCTGGGATACACACCACCAGAGTTAATTAGTACACTGGACCATGGAGTTTCTCCATGGAGAGGTATCCCATTTCCAGACTGATTTGTTAAGATAATAAAGAGTTGCAGTCTTCAAACCCCACACCTGCATCTGTGCATTCATTCCATTGGTGCGTGGACAATGAGTCATGTTGACCCTTCTTTAAACAGGTTGGTATTTTGTTTTTAAAATATTTTGCATAAAGACAATACAATTCAGTTCTTGCTTCCTCCTGCTAACGTGAGGGGAAAGGGAGATACAGAGAGGGATAGTTATATTTTTTAGATTCCCCCTCACTGTAGCTCCACTGGCACTATTACATTGGGCAGATATTAAAAATGTCTGTTGTCTTAAGAGATGGAGACAAAGTAGTTCAGACGGTATGTCTTATCAGACTAACTTCAGTTGGTGAGAATATGCAAGTCTGGGGGCCACACAGGGTCTTTGGCCAGCTATGAAAGGAGTCAGGACTACTGACTGAGCAAAGCAGTGAGTGTAGATTAAAAGAGAGAAATGTTAGAGAAAAAAAAGGTAGTAGCAGTACAATGAGGGGAAACTAACCATCAAATGTCAAAGTACACGCTAGGATCATGGAAGCATGCATAAGAACAAACTGTACCAAGGGCACAGATGCAACACATAGTTAAAAATACTTGAGGGAGCTCTGGGAAAGATTATAGGGTAGAGATAATGGATGATCTTATGTTTAATGAATTAACCTCAAGGAATCCAATTTAAATAATAATATTGTTTTATTTTTATATAGCACCCCCCTGCTATGGCACTTGGAGCGCTTCACACAGCGCTACTTAACACAACTTGTAATCCTCACAACAACCATGTGAGGTAGGTTAGTCTGAAAGAATATTGTGCCCGGCCCAGGACCACCCAGTGTGTTTCTGGCTAAGACAAGACTTGAACCAGGGCCTATCCCTACCTCCCAGTTGAGGTACTGCACACTTAGCCACTACACCATGCTGGCTTTGCCTGGTTATTTGCTTCAACTAGCTGATGTACTGAATTAAAAGAGCAGAAAAATTTAAGGAGACTGAATGGATACTCAGATTGAAATGTACATATTGTGAAAATGATACCCCACTTGTCCCTGCAAGGAGGACTATGGGTCAATAGAGACATGCAGACAGTGGGACTACTCCCCAGCTTGCCCCAGGGTGGAACATCATGGATGACACCAGACACATGTGCCCACAGCCAGAGAGCAGTCCCACCACTGCACAGCCTAGGTAGGGCTGGGAGCACAACAAACATACGGCAACCAGTCCTGCCCCATGCCCTGCTCCAAGTCCACCACCACCACCATGACAGACAGCCATGGTGGCCAATGAGGTACAGCCACAGTGACTGGCCATGGCAGCCCTGGGTTCAAGGCAGGTACACCACACCAGAACTAGCATGCTAGCCAGCTGTGGCCCACGTTGGCCCACATGGGTAACCCCAAGTTCCAGGCTGTGACCTCAGAGATTGTCCAGAGGTCACAGTCCGGGCTAGCTGCCAACACTTCCCAGGGCAATCCTGGGTCAACATCTGGCGGCTCGTGTTTCCACGTGCCTGCAGGGCCTGGGCCACAGAGGATCAAAACCATGTCTTTCTTTTACCCTATGATATCATTAGACACTACGAATGGTCAGAACGTCAGGTTTACCTCTTTGTGCCTGGTTGTGGTTCTGATCTCATTTCACTGTAATACACAATAATACATCACTAGTGTGATCCAAAACTAATCTGAGAACTGATGTATACCTTTATCTTCAGAAGCCCAATGTCATGCTACACAAACTAGCTGAATGAGTATTAGCATTTCAGTATTCTAGATTCTATTGAGTCTCCTAGTCAACAGCAAAGTAAGGCTGGCTTTATTTTGTTTTGTTGTTTTGTTTATTGTTTGATTTGTTTTTTGTCTCTGCAGATCCCATGAACTTTTATCAGATGAAGAAGAGTTATGAGGCGGGATGAATTCTTGAGGATGAACATTTGATTGAAACACCAATCAAGTAGACGTAGTGAAGATTCTGTTCAATTTATTCCAAAAAGACTAAAATATGGAACATTAAATTTGGAATTTTCCCATGTTTTCCTTTACATTAAAAGTTCCCAGCTTAAAAAGGTACATAAACTTGAACTCTAGCTTTTTCTCTGAAGTGCTTTGAAATTGTATATTGTATATATTATGATTTAACATAGTTAATCTTCTCTTAATCACTGAAGAAATTTCTCTGTGTTTTTATACCATTAATAATCTTCCTGCTTTTATCCTAATGTTTCTAGAAACAGGGTTTGCAAGTGGTGAATTTTAATATGAATTAAGACCCATGTGATGCTGACTAATGCATTCAGGAGATAAATAAATGAAGGCCCTTCAAAGGGAGACACAGATTATCATAATATATTTACAGTGTGGAAACTGACTGAGGATTGAACCTGAAAGAATTTTCAAAACACAGTTTATCATCAGGGATTACAGAGGGAAGAAAACACAATTAAAATGAACCTTAGATTTGCTTCTCTGTTGAAATTCATTTAAATAATGATGTCCCAATGTAAAAGCTCCAAAATTACAATTCCCAAGCATTCCACAGTTCCCACAAGAGTAGTTGAGCTAAACAACATTACACATCTGAACTACAATGTAAGACAAAACTTGAAACAGCAAAAATGAGAGCGTTTTGAGATAGTGTCATCCATTCCGATTAGGATCAATGTCGATTCCCTTGCCTTATTAAGGTTTTGAAGTGACTCAAAGGTATTGCTTCAAAATCTTGAAATGTTCAAACTGTTAGGTCAATGTGTTGTAACCATGGGGGTCTAAAAGAAATCCAATTTATAAAAACAGCCACATTCTGCATCCTACCCTCCAACCCCACCTTTTGAACAAGCTTTAATGCATTCAAAAAATGTCTTTCCAGATTGTCAGCTGAAGACAGTCATCTGGCTGTCATGATGCTCCAGATCACACAAAAGTGCAGCTATAACTATCTCTAGCATGAATTTATATGCCTACTTGCAAAACTACCTTATTATATGATATTGAATCATCATGGTCTCCAAGAAAAATGCAACCTTCTGTCTTTGTCTGCTACTTTATTTCTTACAAATTTTAATAATACACCATAGGCAGTTCACGAACATGGCTGACTTTATTAATTAAATCCTTGCATTTCTATCTTCTGTGATAATTAGGCAAGTTTATAGTATAGCACCTTTGATACTGGCATTTATTATTACTATTATTCAGCACTTGCAGTGTTTAAAGTACTTCACAATCCTTAACTAGTTCACTGCCACAACAACTCTATGAGGTGAGATGTTCTTAATCCCATTTTACAAATGAGGAAATGAAACTAATAAAGTGACTTTCCCAAGGCCACCCAAGGAGTACATGGCTAAGACGGGATTTGATCCTTGGCCTCACAGGTCCAAAACCAGCACCATATTAAACTAAACTAAACTAAACTAAACTAAAACTGCCTAACTGAGTCAGAGCAATGGTCCATCTTAGCCAGGTATTATCACAACCTGACATGGCAGCAGAGGTTTCAAATTCATTAGGCTACAAATGCTGAAAGCTTATGAAACCCCTACATACTAAACACAGAAACCACCAAAATTGTACCTCCAAGTCTGTTAATGCTACCTCTCAAACTATTCTGACATTTCCGGAGGGTAGCAAATGTAACACCGATATTTTAAAAGGGTCCCAGAGGCAATCCTGGTAACAACAGACTGGTGATCCTGATGTCTGTGCCGAGCAAAATGATGGAAATTATTATTAAGAACAGAATTACTGGGCATATTGATAAACATGGTTTAATGGGGAAGAGCCAACATGGATTTAGCAAAGGAAAGTCACGCCTCACTAATCTATTGACATTTTTGAGGGTGTAAATAATATGTATGAGAATATGGATGACCTGGTCAGGGTATGAAATTTGCAGGCAGCTGGGAACCATTAGCACCCAGAAAACTGATGCTGGTAAATAGCTCAGGGGTGTAGCAGGGCAAGAACAGTTTAATATCAGGATAAAGTCTGGCCACTGAATTTTTATTCATTTATTTTTTGGCTCCTGGGGTTCGATCTGAAATTTCATGCCCTGAGGTCAATATAGTGTATCTGAATGTTTAGAAAGTGTTTGATAAGGTCCCTCGTGAGAGACTCCTGAGGAAATTAAAAAGTCATCAGATAGGAGTCATTGTCCTATTGTGGACTGGTAACTGGTTAAAGAATAGGAAACAAAGAGTAGGACTAACTGGTCAGTTTTCACATTGAAGAGAAGTAAACAGTGGGTGCCCCAGAGATCTGCACTGGGACCAGTGCTGTTTAATATATTCATTAATAATCTGGAATAGGGAGAAAAGAGAGAATTGATCAGATTTGCAGACGACACAGTTATTCAAGGTAGTTGAAACAAAAACAGACTGTGAAGAAATGCAGGAGGATCTTGCGAGATCAGGACTTACAGATCAGGTCTTGGTAGTGTCTTTATGTGTCATACCAGTTTGTGTCATATATCAACTTGAACGTAAGAGTATGATGACTGCCATACTGGTCAGAGCAGTGGTCAGTCTATCCCATTATTCTGACTTTGACTGACCCTTACCTGATGCTTCAGAGGAAGCATACAAGAAAGGGCAATTTTGGAACTACCCAACAGCCAGTCCCTTTCATAAGATGGGGCAATCCATTCTCTGCTGTTCACTCCCAGCTCCTGGTCATCAGTGGTTAGTTACGTCTCCCAAACCTACTTGGCTAATGCCATGAATGGACCTACCTCCCAAGAACTTACCCAGTCCTTTTTAAAGCCCAGCTATACAATTTGCCTTGACCACATCCTCTGGCAACAAATTCCACAAGTTAATTTCATTTGCTTCCAGCAGACAGAAGTTTAGGGACATCTTCAGCATGAAGCTGCATCCCCTGACAGCCACAACTAATCATCATTGATGAACCATACATTCATCTAATCCATTCTCTTCTAAACGTAACACTTGCACAATATTTGCATAGCTTTAATAATTATCCTATTAATCCTCACAATATCCCTATGAGGTACAAATGTAATCAGCATTATGTTTTATTCTTTAATTAAACAGGTGGATACCTAGGACTGGGAGGTCAGTCTATGCTCATTCCATGTTTCAGCTAGCCAGATATCCCAGCTCTTAATTCCCATACTCTAACCACTAGTCCACACCAGTTTACTAGACAAGGCTTTTATTCATACTCCACAGCACCTTCCTCTATGTATAATATATTGCATTGCAATGTATTGGTATTATATTAATAATAATTTATTATTAATATTATTATCATCATCATCATCAAGCATTTATATAGCACACAAGCAATGTACCTGAGCATACAATCTGAGAGACCGGGGGGGGGTGGGGGGTGAGACGAAGGAAAGGGGACAGAGGGAGAGACAAGGGATATAATCATAGGAATAAAGCGTATAGCACAAGCAATGTACCTGTTGCTTTACCGTCATTAATCATAGACAGGTTCCTGACCCAGCAGGCTTACCTTCTAGGAGAGACAATGTGGGGGGACCAATTGCGGTGGGGGGGTGGTAGGAGAGACAGGGATAGATTCACAAAGTTGAGACGTTGCAAGTGAATGTGCTCAGCTTAGTTACATGAGAGAAGGGGACCCTGAGTAAACCAGGGAGCAAACAGAGGATGAGTAGCTACTGCTAGGGAAAGCCTGATGGAAGACGTATGTTTTCAAGAGGGATCTGAAATTTTGAGGGACCAGAATTAATGTATTCAGGGAGGACGTTCCAGACAGGGAGCGGGGAGCAAACAAGAGTGGAGATTTTCAAGGTGCAAGGGAGTTGCAGGAGGGACCCGCAAAGCAACCAAACACTCAACTGACTGTTTGTAACAGTGCGCATGTTGCTTCAAAGTGTACCTCGTTTTCTAGCCTTTCATCTGAGCAGAGAATCATTAACTTCAGGCGCAGAAGGTACCTGAAGAGTCATCTCTGTAAGGCACGAGGTGGCAGGAACTGTTCTAGAAAGAGCTGTGGCAGAATAAGTTCCAGGCAGACTTGGCAATACGGTGAGTGAGACAAAGCAGATTGTAGACTGAAGGTGTGGCTGGAGAGAGTCTGTCCAATCAAGTGACCAGAACAAATGGGAGCCTGGAGTAAAGGGCTCAAAAATCCCCAGCCAAGTATCAAAAGTCATAAGATCCATTCAAAAGGGTCCAGGAAGGGCTGTGCAAGGGCAGAAGACAAGGGCTGGAGACAGGTGTCCAGAAAAAGGTCTGTGTGCAGGGCTGAAAGGCAAGCAAGACTAGGAATGAACAAGACAGACTCAGCCACAAAGCCTATAGCATTTGTCCCAGCAGCTTCCTATTCCTGCTGGGTGATCTGTTGTATCAGCATGTAGACAATTAAAGAAACTAGGGGTGTAACGTGGGCTGCTCCAGGGTGGCCTCAGTCCCTTATTCAGGCCAAGGTCAAGGGACTTCATTGTGGAAAGGGACATTGCCCAGGAACCTTGGGAATGCCAGGTCAATGATCATGTTTCTTACAATCTAGTTCAGTGAGTCTGGTTTCCAGAAAGGGTCACACCACCTGCAGAAGGGATTGCAAATTGTATGATGTCCATATCTCTGCTGTTTGTGTGGGGTCACAGGAGCATATACAATTCATTCTCAAAATGGCACCGTATGGGTAAAACATAAGGCGGAGTGGAAAACCCTTTCCCTCCCAGGGACACTTTGAAAACTAAAGTAGCACAATCTCCACGAGCCATATAGACATTGGGGATGGAGATGCTTAAGGGACACAGTCAAGAAGAAGAGGGTCCAGATCATAGATCTGTGTTTGTCCTCCTGTCCTTGTATACAAAGAAACTAGATTTCTTTCCCCACTCAACATTTTTGCTCTGAAGGCTTGCAGAAGAAACTTCATACAAAGAAAGCCCAGTTGAAAATGTGACAGCTTCCAAAGTGCTTTTTGAAGGTGAGACTTCCATTGCATAAGATTTCAAATGTCTGACTGACATGCATTACAAATTCCTTCTTCGTCTAAAGGAGACAAAGCAAAGAAAAACAAAAAAGTCTGACTCATTCCAAGTTCACTTGAAAACAGATTTTTAAAATGTGTTGAAGACTGAGCATCTACATACATTGGTGTTCAATATATTTGCAATGCTGTTTTTTCTTCTTCTTTAGCATAGACAGAATAGCTGCAGTTGATATAGGTGGCTATGATTTTTTTTCCAGATTTTTAGACTCTTTAAACTTGTTGGTTTTTATGGTTGGGGTGGGGGGGGGGAGGGATCTGCATTTGGTGCTTTGGATTTCTAACAGATACCACTAAGCTCTTGTGGGATTAGACCTAGGATGGTAAACCCTACCTAGGAACTGGGAGCTGTGGCACACTTACAAAGAGTTAATCAGTGGAGTTGCTGACAAGCCAGTTGACATTTTCTGTGTAACTGCTTAGCCTGAGGCTAAGGCCGCTTTTAGACGAGCGGCGCACGATTGCGCATCGCGATTGCGCATAATTTGAAACGTCCACCTGTTGTAATTAGACGAGATGGAAGTGGGGCATTATGCACATATTATGGCGGTGGCGCATTTTTAAAGTCCACGAATTAAATAGCTCACAATCGAGCTATTTAATTCGCGGACTTTAAAATGCACCACTGACACAATATGCGCATAATACCCCACTTCCGTCTCGTCCAATTACAACAGGAGGACGTTTCAAATTATGCGCAATCGCGATGTGCAATCGTGCACCGCTCGTCTAAAAGCGGCCTAAGTCAGAGCTCAAGTTTGTGGGACTCACAGGAAGCGGGCTTTGGCAGTTGGATCTGAAGGGTGGGAGATTTGCAGCAACAGGTCTTGTGTAATTTGTACAGGGCACCCAAGTGGGGCAGAGTGTGGGGGGAGCCTGGCCTGGATCAAGGCAGAAAGGTGGGCCTGAAAGTGAGAGCCTAGAGAGTGGAACTTGAATCAAGGGATAAGCCAGATAGCCTGGCAGCATCTTGCCTCCACAAGGAGAAAGTGTGCAGTTGTTGGAAATGTGATTTTTTTAGATTGGTTTGGGATTGCAATAAGCTAGCAAGCAGGGATGTGCAGCAGACACGTCATTTGTTTACCTTTTAGTTTTTATTTTCATTTACAAAAAACCCTTCATTTTCGGGGGCTTTTGTAAATAATCTCTAATGTTTTCATTTTTTTCCATTGTATTTTCTTGTTTTATTTTATTAAAAATTTAAATAAAAAAATAAAAAATAAATGATCGTGCGCAAAATGATCACGAGACCATTCTGCAGAGGCACAGCTCTTTTCCAAAATGGCACCAACATTGCTGACACCATTTTGAAAAAGCGTGT
Organism: Sphenodon punctatus; assembly: GCA_003113815.1. Lineage (NCBI taxonomy): Eukaryota > Metazoa > Chordata > Lepidosauria > Sphenodontia > Sphenodontidae > Sphenodon > Sphenodon punctatus. The sequence goes on along the minus strand of QEPC01002298.1, from coordinate 2,523,027 downwards.
GCATGTGCAGAACCGCCCCAGGGGCCATTTGCGCATGCACAGGGGTTGTTTTTTTATTTTTTATAACGAAAACGGTTTTGGTTTTTTTTGTTCATTTTTGTCCATTTCCATAACTTTTAAAATCCATTTTCATATTTTAATTACTAAAATGAAAGAGGCTTCATTCGTTTTAGTAATTAAAATAAAGAAAACAAATTCCACACCCCTAAGAACCAGAGCGGTGAGTTTAACTGGGGCTAGATTCTATGGGGACTTATGCAGTTTACAGATCTTATTTACAGAGCTTGAAGACTCCCTGGGCAGATTTTTTGCCATTCTCACTCTCTGCCTCTTATTCCATTCAAATTATATGAATGCATGGTGGCTTCTTCTTTGCCTTCTGTGGGTGCAGTAGGAGACAGACAAGAGAAAAGGAAGTTATATATTCTGGTAAGTTTGGAACAGGAAAATAAGTTTGCTTGTCTCAGGAATAACCTCCAGTAATGGATTAGCACAAAGGCTATAAAGACCTGTGCCCAGAGGCCTCTGTCACCCAGAGGGCCCAGCCAGAGCACGGTACCCCAATATCTCCATTATGAGAATAATTTCTTTAAAGATTCCCCTCTCCCCAAACTTGTGAGACGTGACTCCAGAAGCAAGTAATACAGGACTGGCTTCTGGCAAGTCAAGTAACTCTAGAAGCAGTTGGGGGGGGGGGGGAGGGATTAGGTGTTTGGAGTGGCAGTGGCACAGGGAGGACTCATCAGGCTCCTCATACTCTGGGCATCGGCACTAGCACCCCAAGGAAAACTGAATCATGAATACAACCCTGCCAAACTGCTGTGGGAGGAGTACTTCCCCTTTTACTGGACTCTCCATTTCCTTCTCCCAGTCGCCTCTCTGCCTTCCTCCTTATATCCCTTCATGACTCCTAAGATCATTCGAGTGCGCCCTCTTACAAATTCCATCATTGGCCTAGGTCTATATGACCTGGGCTTGCAGAGAGGCATTGGAAGTCCCTTTCCTTGTTTGTCTAAGCCCTACCTTGTGCATTTTCTGAAGGCAGCGTAAGACATATTTATTGGCCAAGCTTTCAACCAGCTGGCACAGACTTTGGTTTGGATGGAGTTGGGTGGGTGGGTGTCTTGTCTTTTATTATTTTATGGGTCTTATTTTTATGCAGTGTTTTCATATAAGCCACCACGAGCCTTTGGGTGTAGGGCAAGGTAGAAATCCAAATAAATAAATAAGTAAATTAGGAGTTTCTCCTATACCCTGTCTTGGGGGGTGGGGTTTGGTTCTTAGCGACCAGGACCCCCACACTTAATCTACCTCTGGCAAACTCAGTCAGTCAGAGTTCCATGAAGGAAGCTGACATTTTCTTCAGGATGTGTAGGATTTATTTTCTTCCACCACTGGGCCCGTTTAGCTCAGACAAAGAGACTTTATCTGACTCTCCAGCTTGCACTGATGGTGAATGCCCAAGGCATCTGTTCAGTCACTGCAGGTAGGGGTCAACCAAATCAGAGGATAATAGTGGTGGCATTGAAAAGTCATTGCCAGTGTCAGGAGTTTTTAAAGCAGTGTTGTCTTCTACCATGTAGTCAAGCCACTTATTTCTCCAGGGGGGGTAGGTTGCCCTTACCCGCTGTCAAAGTCTTCAGAGCTAAAGCTGTGACACAGCTTCTTTATGGAATTCCAGTATGGGGCCCGACATTGTTGGGTGAACTTGAGAGGATACAAAATGGCTTTTTGAGGTTCATTTTACATACCCCTAGGAATACACCTTTGATACAATTAAGAACAGAATTGGGGGATCCTTCTTTGGTATCACTTGCTAAATAAGCAGTTCTTAAGGTTTGGGCTCACTTGCTCTTTTCCAATCCACTGGGCTTGCTGAATGAAGCTTTTGCGTTGTCAGTGAATGGCCCTTGAGAGAACAGTATATTCTAGTTGATCTCTCAACTAGGTTTTTCCAAGTAATTCCTTGTAGCATTTGTTGGGAATTGACATGATTTTGGGCCAAATTAAGATATTAATTTCTCTACTCCAATGTGCTGAATCAAGAGATGCTTCTGTTTAATTCAAATGGGCCACTCTGTGTTAAATTGTAACCAAACGTGCCTTCCTGACAAATTGCTAGAGCATACATGGGGATTGTTGTAAATAACTCTGTGTAATTGAACCAAAAAGGTGCTTCCTTGACATAAATTGTTCTTCCTTGACAGCAATATACACTGGATGCAATTGCACCCATCATTGTGTTAAAATGTAACCAAGAACACACACTGGAGCTATAATATTTGGAATGTAACTTTTATGCGCCATTGGGACTGCCATTTAGAATTATGTAGAATGTTAGAAATTAGGCAAGATACTATTACGTATATGTGTGATGCATTTGATGTGAAGAACAGAAGTATGAGTAAAATAATCAGTATTAGCAATGATCAGGAGATGGCCTGAGATAGAACAAATTATGCTGGGGAAATCAGGACCTCTTGTTCCCCAAACAAACTACGTTGGTAATTCACAGGAACTGATAGCAAAGGCCAAGCTGTACAAAAGAGTGTGGTTGTTATCAAACAATATATGACTCTCAGAAGGATGTGCGAACTACTTGGGGGCCAGGAAGCGTGACCCCCCATCTCCGGAGGGAGGCGGAGGGCATGACTTCATTGGTCAGAACAAACCTCACATCATGACTAAGCACCTCAGATTTGGGGCAGCCAATGAGAGTGCTCCACAAGCCTAGTACTGACAACCCCGCACTCTGAATAATCATAAGACAGCCACAGCATATAAGGCTTGGCTCTGGATTAGTTCCTTGCCTTCACGGTCCTCGATTGCCATCCCTCAGGGGAGTCAACGAGCTTGGTGATCCGCCCACTTTGGAACCCCTCTCTCTAGGGAGTTCTACAATGGCTTCTTGGGCCCCCTGACTGCTTTCCTCCTGAACCAGGCCATCGGCCCTGATCACGTAAGAATATGTGCTTTTGTATGTATTTTTGGGTTGACAAGGGTAAATGGGTGCAAATGTGAATGCAAGTGTCTCTTGGGTATTGGTATGCTAAATTGTTCTGATATTATGGAATAAATGCCTGTTAGATTGAATAAAAGACTCATTACTGAAACAGAAAAAAGAGCAATTTCCCCCCCCCCAACTGAAGTATTTCCACTAGATCCCGAAGAATTTAAAGGGACCTGCTCTCTCTCTCTCTCTCTCTCTCTCTCTTAACTATTATTGCAGTGGCCTTTCCCCCGGAACAGAGATAACTGGTTGCAGCTAAAATCTCCCCGGGATAAAGGTGGCTGGTTGGGAATAGTTGCTTTATCTTTCTTTTAACTAGATTGCAGCGGGCCTCTCCCCGGAACAAAGATAGCTGGTTGGTATGTTTGCAGCAAGGGTCTCCCCGGGGTAAAGGTAGCTGGTTGGGGTAGTTATAGTTGTCTCTCTCGGACAGGGACAGCTGGTTGAAACTCATTTAAGTAGAGAGAAGCAGTTGAACCCCTTACCAATTCATTATACATTGATGTATCCCCAGGCATTCAGTGTGGTTAGGATCAGAACAGACAAATTCTTGTGGAAGCAGTAGCTTCGCAGGAGGTAGCTGAAGCTTATACATTCTTTACTATTCATCCTGGTTGTGCTGCCTACTTATCTCACATCACCAAATGGCCTCAAAGGAAGGCCATGACATTGGCCAGGTTTGGTCTTGGACTGGTTGGGCTCCCTTGTAATATGACAAAAGAATGTGTAGCGTTTGTCCTTATTTGTGTATATGCAGCCGCTCGGTGAGGTTGTGAAATGGTATGGGGTGTGGTGTCATCAATATGCTGATTACACCCAATTCTACCTCTCTTTTTCTTCTGACCCAGTTTCAGTGCTTATCCAGTGTTTGGCAGCTGTGGGGGACTGAATGAGGGTGAGCCGACTGAAACTGAATCCTGATAAGATGGAGGTGATGATGGTGGGTAGGGCGGTGATGTGGTGACACCCATCATTGATGGGATTCGCTCTCTGCTGGTTCCCCCAGGTTCACAGTCTGGGCGTGCTCCTTGACCTGCAGTTCTGCATAGATCTCCAGGTGGGGGCAGTGGCTAGAAGTGCATTTTGCCAATTACATCTGGTACATTGGCTTCGGCTGTATGTTTCAGAGAGACCTGGCTACGATCATCCATGTTTTCATTATCTCAAGATTGGACTATTGTAATGCGCTCTATGTGGGGCTACCCATGGTGATGGTTCACAGACTGCAGCTAGTGCAGAACGTGGCAGCCTATGTCCTTATGGGGTCGGGCTGCCGTGAGCACATTACACCGGTGCTGCTGGCTCTGCACTGGCTGCCTATAGTTTTCTGGGCCCGGTTCAAGGTGTTGGTGTTGACCTATAAAGCCCTACACGGTCTCATCCCAACCTACCTGCAGGATCGCCTCACTCCTCGTGCCTTGGAGTAAAACCTACGGTCTGCCAGGGGCACCCTTCTCGAGGTCCCCCGTGTGGCCCGGGGGGCCACTATGGAGAGGGCATTCTCGGTGGCTGCACCTAGACTATGGAACTCCTTCCCAGAAGAGGCCCAAATGGCCCCAGACCTCACTTCCTACCGGCACATGAGTAAGACCTGGCTGTTCTACCACGGATTTGGCAAGGGAGATGGGGTTTAGCGTGGGGTAGTGGGGGAAGGGTTATTTGTTCAGTGCCTTCCTTTTCATGTGTTTTATGTTTTTTATTGTTTTGTAAGCTGCCCCAAGCTGCCTGGAGCGGGAGGGACGGGGTAGAAATTTTGTAATAAATAAATAAATAAATAAATTTGGTGGTTGAAGCAGTGAGCCATATTTTATATGATTGTTGTTTATATAAGCAGTCAGTCCAGCTTGCTGGAGACTCTAATATTTAACTTAGGACCTTGGTTCCCAACATGATGCTTTGATATTTAGTCTTTGTGATTCGAACGAGGAAGTATTCCTCCAGGTGGCAAATTTTTGTGCCGTGGCTATATTAAGGAGGAAAGTGGCTCTAATTGGGGAAGGGCTAAGATATTAGTTAATTCAGTTTTAGGGTTTAAATGTATGTTTAATTTGTAGTCTGCTGTGTATCTGGACTTAAAGCCATATTTTTCTGGGGTTTTGTATGTTTGTTTTGTCTACTATAATTGTGATGGCATTTTGCCACAACAAAAAAGTAGTCAAGCCACACCTAGAGCATTTACAGGCCAAATCTAACTTTACTGCCCACTTAGCAACCTTACTTTCTGTAGGAAACTGCCAAAGCAGTAAGACAATCGTCCACAACCTGAACCTCCTCTTATTTCAGCTTGGGTGAAAACAGAGGGTATTTTCAGACGTGACGAGATCACAGTGAACCACGCTGAATACCTACATGCGGACACAGTGCCCTGCACGTCTGTTCGGCGGCCGCCAGATGTTTGCCACACTGAATACCCACATGGGGTCAATTTCAACCACGCTTCCCAGGCTACCGGCGCGAAAATCGGCTGAAGCGTGGTGAAAGTGATTCCAGGCGGGCATAAAATTAAAGTAACGTCTGGTCAGCTATCACGGCCAGACACTGCGGTGGCATTGGCCTCGCCGCCCGCCCGTCTCCCCAGAGGGCGAGCGGTGAGGCAGTGTGGAGGGGGCGGGGCCGTGCAGCTACACATTGCGCCATGCGGCCCTGCCCCCTCCCTGATTCCCTGCCGGGATCCCCGGCACATCTGTTTGCCATGCCTGGGTGATCCCGGCGGGGAATCTCTGGGTTGTTTTCGGGACGGGGCGAAGCTGCCCTGTCACGTCTGAGAACACCCAGACATGCATGTAACTATTCTTTAACACACGTGAACATTTCTTATGCATATTGCAGGGCTGTATTGGTGCCATATGCAGACCTGAAGCATGCATAAGAAATGCTAAAGTGGTGTTAAAGTGGAGTTGAGGTGCAAGTCTGGTTTCACCCACTGTTGACAGATCATCATTGTCTTAAACAGGAACTGGATTTACCTTTCAAAAAGAGACTACAAACCAAGTTGCATACATATGCCTCAGGACATGGTTCCTACCCCTTTCAGTTGAACTTTCCATACATCCCAAGAGTAGTAATTCCTCTGGTGTTGAGTTCTCCCATGCGGAAATTGTTTGATTTACCACCAACTATCTACTTGCCCTTTTATGGGCAGTTGGGGGGGTGGGGTGTCAAAGCTGTATCGATACATTAATTTGGTCAAAATGTGCAATTAACATCCAGAGCTGGCTTTAAGCATGGGACACTTATATCCCTGAACAGGACCATACAGTTAAGGGGGGGAAGTATGCTTGAGGCAGCATTTTACAAAGTTAAACATTATTTCTTCTTTTGAATTTTAGAACAATGCTAAAATGTATTGTAGTTTTCCCACAATGCCTCAGAATATTGACTCAAGTGCAAGACTAACTTTAGAATGATTAGTAGGCTGCAAAACAAATTCAATTAAGCTTACTTTGTAATAAAGCTGATGTGACTAATTATCCTTTTGTTTGCACGCTGAAGTCAGGACAACTGAAAACAGAAAAAAGTCAACATGGGTCCAATGTCATTTGCTGGCCATTGCTGACTTAGGATCAATTCTGCAGAATTTTGTAGCAGAAAATTATGTATTTTGCTAGATAGTCGTAATTCCCCTGCTTCCACCACTGCACATATTTTTCCTCTGCTGCATACTCTATGCTGACATTTGCTAAATCTGTCCCTGCTCATATCCCTATTATTCAAATGGTTGCTAAAACTAATAATTATATTTACTATGGGCTTCAACAACAACTTTGGACTTGCATGTGTACAAAATTTTATCCTTCATTTCTATGTTCACGGACCCATTTAGAAAATATTAACTTGGGAAAAATATTTGTATGCAGAATGGACTTTGAATAATATTTCTTCTGTCTATAGGTGTTAACAGATGTGACACTGGCATGCTGTGGCCCGGGACCCACTGGTGCAAGTGTTCACATGCCACAATATGTGGGCCTACTTCTGTCCCAAGGCACATAGGTGGCTGGCCTGGGATGTGTCCTTGGGAAAAAACCCAAGACTCATTGTGGGCCAAGGGCCGCCCATGCACATACATTTTTGTGGCTTTGGTTCCACCTATCCCTGCCACGAAGCAGGGGCCACCATAGCTACACATCATGGCAGGGGGGGCGGGATGATGGGATCGGGGGGAGCAGAGCTGATGGGCCACACATCTGTTGCATTCCCCACAGCTCGTGCAGGTGGTGGGACGGCTTTCCCAGCGGTAGGCATGTTTTTTTTTCTGTGCCACTCGCTGACGTGGAAAGAGGCAGCCAGTCTTTTCCATGCCAGGCTGGAGCCTAAAATGGCGCCAGGGACTCCCGCCTCTCGTGAGAGTCCCGGCCACTTATGCTTGGTTGCTATGGCAACCTTGGCTTCCCTCCCTGCGGCCGCTCTTATCCCCCTCGCCTCCTTTGTTCCCAGGAGGGAGGGGGCACCAACAAACCACCACCGCGGCGAACGCGGAGGGGAATTTTCAGGAGGACCAATCAGTGGTGGCTTCAAGGTGGGCATAGAGCATAGATATAAGCTGCTGTTCTTTGGGACTGCTCTTTGTCTGTGGTTAGTTCTGGCTTTGGTCAGAGCATTGTCTCATACTTTGCTATCAGGCTTTTTGTGCATGTGTGCTGGAGCTCACTGCAAGAGTTCAGCTAGCTACATAAATCCAATCCCCATGCACATTTGTTTGTTTTGTACCCTATGTGTATAGAGAAAGCTACCTGTATGAGTTATATTTGGAATTAAAACATCTATGCACGCTTTCTTTTTGCACAGTATTCTGCCTTTAAGATAATTCTCCGATTGCAAAATTGCACCTTCATTGGTGATTCATAACCTGAACCTGGTATGCAAGCTTCAGCGCTTACAAAAATAGGAAGGGATTCAGGAAATTAAACTGTTTTGTAAACAAAGTTGTCCAAAGGGAAATCATTAGCAAAACCTGATCCACTGAAGGTGCTCAGTGGAAAGCAAAATTGCTCCATTACATAAAGTACCAGGCATAGCCTCAGATCAACACCTGAGGGAGAAAAGGAAAATAAAAGCCATTTTTTTCTAACAGAGGGTAATGTTTTGTTGCTCATTATATGATTTTTTTAAAAAACACTATAATAGTCAGATTTATGTCAGTAAACTTTTTCCCTTCAAACTCGAATCCATCTGAACTGCTGTGATGTAACAATTCTTAGAATGAACAGCGAGACATTAAGGTTAATGAAGCCAGGTTTAAAAACTAGCTTAGTTTATTGGTCCTATGGGAGGATGAAAGCTTTGAACTCCATTTAGAGTCAATGCCTTTCCCCTTTTTTGTTGCAGATTGCCTTTAAATGGATGAGCAGTAGAGCTGAAATGGGTAATGGGTTTGTTATTCACTGGTATTGTTCAGTTTTGGGTAGCTCTTTGAGTACCCAAAATATCTGAGACCAAAAACCAATAGCTGCATGTCCATTTTTCCAGTTATTCCATTCTGCTTTGGGGCATTTTGTTCATTTCAGCATTTTGGCTGCATCATTTTGGCCATTTGCACATGCACCATAGTGCAAATACCAAAGTGCTCAAGTAACCAAACTGAAAATCCCAAACTAAATAGCTGAAACAGATACACGAAGGAACACAAATGTAGATCAGTTATTATCTGAACTGCCATTTTGGGTTTAGGTAGTAAAGATTCAGAGGGCTTACCCATTTTTCCAAGTACCCATTTCATCTGTAATGAGCCGATATCCTTTAACATCCTCTAGTGCCTTATCCTCATTTACTGGCAAAGCTATCTATTTCCCATTCATTTTCAGTATTTGGCCCTTTTCCATCTTCTCATATCTTCCTCCTCTGTAGACTTCCTATGTGTTTGCATGTGGGTTTTTTTATCCCCCCACCCTTTGCCTCCTATTTAGGATATAATATTGTTTTATGTAGAAATAAACTTTATACTAAAAAAGTTTAATACATACTTTCCCTTTAATTACAGCTTAATCACAGCAATAACAGTGGAAGCAGTATTAACTGTATATATTTATGATTATCACTGTACTTATTATGTTCATATGGACCCTAACTGAACATCTTGATTTTAGTGGCACTTCAGCACACAGCAAGTGATTTGCTAAATCCAAGTCAGAATGTATCTTTGACCCAAATATTTTAACAAATAAGACAGAAGTGAACAAACTGTTGCTCTAGAACATTTGTCCCATTGTGGTAAATGGACACAGTTGTACTTAAGGTTCTCAAGTTAATATAATGTATTTTGTAGGGATCTGCACAGTAACTCTCTCTAGGTGTATGGGGATTAGATTTATGTAGCTAGCTGAACACTTGCAGTGAGCTCCAGCACACATGCACAAAAAGCCTGATAGCAAAGTATGAGACAATGCTCTGACCAAAGCCAGAACTAACCACAGACAAAGAGCAGTCCCAAAGAACAGCAGCTTATATCTATGCTCTATGCCCACCTTGAAGCCACCACTGATTGGTCCTCCTGAAAATTCCCCTCCGCGTTCGCCGCGGTGGGGGTTTGTCGGTGCCCCCTCCCTCCTGGGAAAAAAGGAGGCAAGGGGGATAAGAGCGGCCGCGGGGAGGGAAACCGAGGTTGCCATAGCAACCAAGCATAAGCGGCCGGGACTCTCGCGAGAGGCGGGAGTCCCGGGCGCCATTTTAGGCTCCCTGCATCGCGCCTCATTCGGCTGGGCACAGGCAGGGAGTAAGGACGTGCAGCCCGGAAGGACGCGGGCCACATGGAGCAGCGGAGCGGGGAGCAGGGCGGAGGCGGCACGGCAAAGGCAGGCCCGCGCATCGGCAGTGGCGCACTACAATAGAACCAGGTGGGGAAGGAGGTGGGAGAGTGCACCCGCCTCCCCCTACCCTCCCGAGTGAAAGACCACCACCTGCTTGAGGGCTGCCGCGAGAGGAGGCACACGGGGACGGAGTGCCGGAGTGGGGTGAGATCGTACCCCCCTCCCTCCCCAGGGTTGTCATTCCGGGAGGAACCTTCCCCGGGCAGGGCGTTAAGCAGCAGGCCGAGGCCAGGCTGCCTCCCCCCACCCGCCCCTCTGAGCATCGGGAGTTAGGGAACAGGGAAGCTTTGCCCCCTCCCTTCCTCGCATGTGGTAGGGCCTGGGGCAAAGGGCCACTCAGTGCCCCCCCTCTCAATTAGCAATACTCATGCCCCCCCACCCCCAACCAATAATACACCCCAATAAGGGCTTAAACAACTGGATAGGGAGGCTGTAACCCAGGAGGGCTGACCCTCCCCCAGCGGGGAACAATAAAAAGGGGGGGCAAGGAAGATCCTCCTCCCCCCGCCAGAAGTGGGGCACAAGCCCCCGCCCCATCATCAGGGAGGACGGATGGAGGGGTCTGGCCGGAAAGGGACGACTCCCCCCTACATTCATCGCTCCCCCCCAAGCCAAATTGAAAGGGGGTGTCGTGATGATACCTCTTCCTCAAGGAGGTCCTAAACCAACCCCTCCCTCCCAGTCAGGAACCCAGGCAAGCTGAGCAGAGGCCCAGCAGGGCAGACTCCTCTGTGAGGTGCACCTCCCCCTCCCCAGTCAGGAACCCAGGCAAGCTGAGCAGGGGCCCAGCAGGGCAGACTCCTCTGCAAGGTGCACCTAAGCGAAGGGACGTCAAGAGCCTCATGCAAGGCTCCCAGGACCTTCCACTCTTGTTTACGATTCTAGGGGAACTCACCCATAGGGTGCAGGGGAACGGCTCTGACGGCAGGCACAGGCTGTTGGGCAGGGAGGTACAAGGAAACCAAGCTGGCTGACTGGCAGCTAGCAGGACCGAAGTGGCAGGGTAGGTATTACAGGAGGCAGTCCTCCAGGCCACGCAGGCCCAACTAGCTGACTACCAGGCCCGCATAGAAGAACTAGAGGGGGGCACAGAGCAGTCCACCAATGGCGAGGGTGGCGGGCAGGCAGCTGCACCAAGTAACACGGCGAGGGCCTCCACCACGGCAAGCGGGGAGGCCATGCAGCACCAGGGGAGTGGGCGGCGCAGGGCTCTCCCAGCTCGTTACAGGGACGAGGAACCAGGGCCCAGCAGACGGAGGGAGGAATCCCCACCTGATTATCAGGCACAGTTCGACGCTCTCCAACAAGGCATGCAGGTGCTGATGGAAAGCCTAGAGGGGGCCCAGTGGAGACACCGGGGTCCCAGGGGTCCCAGGCACAGGCGCGACACCAAACCGCTGGAAGGTGAGCAGGTTGAGGAAGGTTATTGGGAAGGGGATGCCGAACAGTGGGTGGTGGGGCCTGTCAGAGGGCACAATGAAGACTTCACAGCGAGCGCATGTGCGCAAGGGGAATGGGGTCGTAGCCAGCATCAGTTGGGTTGTGATTGGGGGGGTCCCCCCACTGGGCCGGGCATGCACTGCCAAGGGGGAATCTGCGGACAATATGGGACTTTTGGGTACAACCCAGCAGCACAGGTATGGGGAGCAGATAGATGCTGTCCTGGGCTGGCAAATTGGGGCTGCGGGCACAAGGAAGAACCCCGCCCCTTGTCAGGGGGGTACACAGATGTGTCAGCCCCCCTTGGTGAGCATTTGCTCCAGGCCACCAGGGAAAAGATTTGGAGTGGGGAATATATTGATATATTCGCCCTCCTCTTCAGTGACCCCATCCCCGACCCCAACGACAAAGAGAACAGGAAAGAGAAGGAGAAATTTAAAAGGCCAAAGGTGGAGTGCACCTGGTCCAACTGGACAGCCGCCTACACCATCTACATAGGTGTAACACTTGTCAGATTACCCAAGCGTGGGTTAGAGTTAATCAAGTACTCCAATATTATACACCAAACATTCAATACGGGAGGTCCTGGAGCGTGGCTGTGCTACGATGAATCTTTTCATCATAGGGCAGTCAATAACCCATGCCTTCATTGGGATTTGTATGCCCATGACATCTGGCTGGAATGCATTAGCTGTGCCAGATATGCCCCGCGGTCTGACAGCGATCACGTGCTGTCTCAAGCGGTGAACACGCCGCAGAACGAGGGGGGGACAGAGGGGCAGAGCAAAGCAGGCAACAGGAGGGCCCACCTGCTGGGACTTTAACGATGGAAGCAGGTGTTTTTGGGCCCAATGTAGGTTCAAGCACGTGTGCACACAGTGCGCGGGCGATCACGCTGCCTCTGGGTGCACTCGGTTTCGACAATATGGATCCAGGAACCGGTGAAGGGCAGGCAATAGACAAAACCCTGCCAGTCAAGGGGGTGCCACTCAGGCAATGGGGAAGGGCGCCAACCCCGGTACAGCAGGAAGCATTATGGGCAGCCACCCTGGGCTACCCTGACCACCGAACAGCTGCCTACGTAATCAAAGATTTCAGACTGGGTTTTAGGATCCCGGACGAGGGCCCCCGTTATCATCTAGGGGCTAGGAATTTGAAGTCTGTGATTGGAAATGAGCAGCTAGTCCAACAAAAGCTCGATAAAGAAGTCAGGGAAGGGAGAATTCAGGGCCCATTCGAGAAGTTACCAATTCCTACTCTGCAAATATCCCCCCTGGGCATAGTACATAAGACCACCCAGGGGGAATTTTGCATGATTCACCACTTGTTCCACCCCAAGGGGGAGTTGGTGAACAAGGCAATCCCGCCAGAGCTGTGCTCAGTGAGGTACGCAACATTTGACTTGGCAGTTGAAATGGTGCGTGCCTGCGGAAGGGGGGCCCTCCTCGCGAAGTGCAATACCAAGTCTGCATTTCGACTTCTGCCCGTGCATCCCGAAGACTTTGAACTCCTGGGTATGCAGTTTCAAGGTAAGTTTTACTTTGACAAGGCAATGCCCATGGGATGTTCCATCTCATGTGCAGCCTTCAAAAAGTTCAGCACCATCCTCGAGTGGATTACACGCCAACGCATGACGCAGAGCGCAATAACGCACTATTTGGATGATTTCCTCTTCGTGGGAAGGGCTGGGACCCCTGAATGCACACAGGGAATGCAGGCATTCCAAGACGTAGCCAAAGAGCTGGGAGTGCCTCTGGCGCCCGAAAAAACGGAGGGACCAACAACGAGGTTAACCTACCTGGGCATAGAGCTGGACACCAAGTGCTCGGTGTCGAGACTGCCAGACGACAAGCTCAGAGCCCTTAGAGAAACGGTGGCGGCAGTAGCAGGTTCCCCAAAAGTAACAATTAAACAGTTGCAGTCTGTTATGGGCATCCTTAATTTCGCCTGCAGGGTCATCGCACCAGGGAGGGCATTCATGTCACATTTATACGCCCAAACAGGGAGCGACCGGCCCTCGCACCACTATATCCGAGTGACCAGGGTGATGCGGGAGGACTTGGCAACCTGGGAGGCATTCCTCCAAGGCTATAACGGAGTGAGTTTCTGGCGGCAATTACTCCTTCTGGAGGCGGAGCTCCAGATTCACTCAGACGCAGCAGGAAGCCACGGTTTTGGGGTCTACTTTAGAGGCAAATGGTGTGCAGCTCTGTGGCTGCAGGCATGGGAGGAACAGGGCCTAACCCGTAACTTAACATTCCTGGAGTTCTTTCCCATAGTGGCGGCAGTGGAAATGTGAGAGGTGGAATTCACCAATCGGAAGGTCTTATTCTGGTGCGATAACATAGCTGTCGTTCACGTCATTAACAAACTGAAAGGGTGATGCGGCTGGTTCAGCATTTTGTTCTCAAATGCCTTAGGCCAAACATTTTGTTTGTGGCAAGACATGTCCCTGGGATAGATAACGCCATAGCCGACGCCCTTTCTCGATTTCAGACAGACCGTTTTTGCCAGCTAGCACCAGAAGCCAGGGAGGACCCCGAGCCTTTCCCAAGGGACCTGTGGAGACTTGGATTGTAAACTTATATAGGGCAGTACAGGGATCCCTCGCACCCAGAACCAGGCTGGCCTATGAATCTGCTTTCAGTGAATTCCAGGAATACAGGTCAGGGAAGGGTTGGGAGCTTGGTTTCCCCATCCCTGAGGGACAAATGCTGCAGTTTGCGCTCTGGCTCAGGCAACAAGGTTTGTCAGCCGGAACGATAGCTGGAAAAGTAGCAGCCATTTTGTTTACTAGCCAATTGGCGGGTTACTCCTCTCCTGATAGTGGCTTCTTTATGTACCGACTGAAAGAGAGCAGGGCTAGGTGTACCTCATAAAAACCAGACTCCAGGGCCCCCATTACCCCACAGCTGCTAGTCAGCATTAGTCAGGCTTTACAGACGGTGTGTTGCTCTAACAGTGAAGCGGTACTGTTTACGGCAGTATTCCGGGTAGCACTATTTGGGGCATTTCAGATTAGCGAGATAGTACCCCAGTCCAGAGCAGATAGGTCAGGGGCGGCCCTGCAGATCCACGATGTGGGCTGGCAAGGAAAGACCTTACTGCTGCATCTACAACGGTCAAAGACCGTCGAGAAGGGGAGGGGACAGGTGGTCAGGCTTTGCCCTTCAAATGATCACCATATGTGCCCGGTGGAGGCAATGGAACAGTATTTGACATCCTGCCCTAGGGCGGAAGGTCCATTGTTTATCCATGGGGATGGTACACCATTGACACAGTATCAGTTTGGGGCAGTCCTGTCCATGTGCGTGAAGGAAGCCAGCCTCGACTCAGCTCGCTACACTGCCCACTCATTCAGGATAGGGGCGGCATCAGTTGCCACAAGCATAGGCCTGGTCGGGAACCAAATACAACAAATAGGGCGGTGGCGGTCGGGAGCATACTGCCGGTATGTTAGGAATACCGAACCAAAGAGGTGGGGGCAAACCGAATCAGCAGGGCAACGGAATAACTTTGCTTTTTCTTCCAGACGGGTCAACTCGGCAAGGCCGGAGTGTGGTGTGGATCGTCGGCCACAGCATCGTGCACTGGGCTGGGAAGATGGACGCAAGCAGCGGGTGGGGCACCCATCTGGGCCTATGTGACAGCGCAGAGGTATTCTGGCTGGGTAAACGCGGGATGCTTTGGGAGAAATTGCTCCCAGCACTGACTGCTGCAAATGAGAAATTCCCAGCACCAGCGGTAATGGTGATTCATCTAGGAGAGAACAACCTCCTGAGATGTACAGGGCTGTGGCTGATGAAGAGGGTGAAAGCGGACCTGAGTACGGTCCAGGAACGGTTTCAAGGGTGCAAGCTGATATGGTATAACATGTTACAGTGAAGAGTGTGGTCAAATGCTCGACACCCAGGCAGGGTAGATCAGACCAGAAAAAGGGCAAACGGCGAAATAGGGGCTTGGCTGACAAGGGCCGGAGGTTTTGTAGTTTGCCAGAAGGAAATTAGTTATGACAGAGATCAATTATACAGGAGCGATGGGGTCCACTTGTCTGATGCTGGATGCAATTTATATCTTGGAGCCCTGAAGCGCGGCCTAGAGGAAATCCTGGATTGAATGGTTGGCGGTGAACCAGCCAAGAAGAGCTGGCGGTTCTTGTGGCGGTAGGCTGGCTTCAGGCCAATTGTTAAAAGTTGTAGTTGGTAGCATAGGGTTTGAATAGAAAACATTTCCTTAAGAGATGAGCACAGGCCATACACAGCCGTTCAGTGCGGCCCACTGTATGGACAGCCCAAGGGTGGGAGGCGAACTGCCGGACCCGCTGCGCAGACCATCGTACCAAACAGTAGGTTACGGCGTCCTCACCCTTGTTATTGTTAAACCCCACCCTGATGGGCAAAGGGGTAGTTACGAGCAACCCACCCCGGCCCGGGGGAAACCCGGTCGTCGGGGTAGGGGGTAAGTTAATAAAGTTTGGTGGAAGTTAGGGTACAGGAGGATTCCCTTCGGGCTTAACCCGAAGAGGTGGAAAGATAGGGGACTGTTAGACCGGCTAGTGCCAGGGTTGGTGGGGGGAACCTCCTGCGGTCTGGTTAACAGTGAGGAACAGGAGATGGATAGGACCCCAGTTTAAGGGGGAAAGGGGGAGGGCTACCTCTTCCCCCCTTTTTTTGATTAGCAATAAAGAGTGTGGCCATTTAAACCCAATTAATGTGTCCTCGTCTTTTTTGGGGGGTGCGTCGACAAGGTGGAAGCATGTAGGCCTGAAGCAGCAGCATTGTTTGCCATTCTGCTTTGGGCTGCCACTTTTTTGGCTTGTCTGCTACCGGGCCGATGGCAACGAATGGCAATCTGAGATATTTCATGGTAATTTACAGCAGTTTTCAAAAAATGTACAGTAGTTTATGGCAGTCGCGAAATTTATGGGAGTATATGTAACTTTTACGGCATTTAAGATAGTTCACAGCAATTTACGGCAGTTCTATCAACATTTACGACAATTTTGGGCAGTTGTCCCATGGAAGTTCACGGCAATTTACGGAAGCTTACGGCAATTTACGTAATTTTACGAAATTATATGGAAATAATTATATGGAAATACCCGAAGGTTTATGACAGTTCACCAAAGTCCATGAGAGTCTCTGAAACTTGCAAAAAGGAGGAGAACAGCAATATGCTTGAGTGGAAAGCGGCAGAAAATATTGGTAATTGTCACTGTTTCAGTGGGGTGTGCCGTGTACATGAAGGCGATGTTGGATTGGAAATGTCTGACAAAAATTGCTGCTGCTTGTCGTTTCACCCCTGGAAGCATGCAATAACTGGCCAGTGAATGTGTCTGTCAGTCTGTTCGGCTGCTCCCTCCACCCCGCCCCCTTCTTCAGCTCCCTCCTCCCTGCCATGCCTGTATCTGAATGGCACTGTATGTGCTATTTCCCTGAATAATGAAAGTTTTCAATTGCTTATACAATTTGGACCCTTTATCAAATATATCTACAATGTGGCAAACATGATCTGGAAGGTCTGAGATACATTTGTAAAATGGATGGAATACAAAGATGTTACAGCCAGAAATGCATTTAAAAGTAGATTGCTCATCACATAAGGACCCTTTATCCAATCCTTCTGGAATTTGGCAGAGATAGTAAACATGGGGGGAAGTATAATTTTGCCATGTTTCATCCAAATCATATGGGCGAGTAAGACTTTACAGCCAGGAATGTGTATGCAGATTTTTGTAAAATAAACTTCAACCGATTATAAAAATTGGATCCCTTTAGCCAATCATTCTGAAATTTGGCACACATAATGGCCTCCATTGGGGGTACAAGCCTGTCAAGTTAATAAAAAAGATATAACCAAAAATGTGTTTTTCAGGTTTTTCACTTTAATTTGTAATAATAAAATAATTTTTTTTCGTTATGCTGTTTCGTTTTCATTAGTCAATAACAAAAATGAAAAATCCCTATTTTTTTCATTGTTTTAATAATGAAAATGAAATGCACACCCCAATACTATTTTGCTTGAATTCAGTTAACATCAGGACACCAATGAAATGCTTTGTTTCTTCAGTGCTATTATGTAATTGAGTACATGGCTCTCAGAATTAGGAAAAACTTCCCACCCCTGAAACAAGATCTTCATCCTGGAGATCACATGGATCCTCAGCCCAAATGAAGCTCCTTGCTGGGTCTGGGTGTAGCACACATGCATCCCCATCCCGGAATCAAGCCCCAACCACGGGACAGGATCGGGCGCAGCAGCCTCATTGGCCGCTGCGCCCATCCCCCTAAGGATGGCTGTCCATGGGAGCACGGGGGGGGGGAAGGCGTGCAGCCACATGTCGCGGCGCTCAACTCCGCCCCCTCCCAGATTCCCTACAGGAATTAATCTGGCACATCTGAAGGACGGACGGCCTGATCAAGGACACGTCTGAAAATACCCATTATAGGGATCACAGCCACCCCACAGTATTCATTCACTGTGGTTCAGTGGGGTTCACTGATCCCACAACATCTGAAAATACCCTCTGATTATGATTTTTTTTAATGCATATAACTTTGTCTTCCTGATTTTCAGAACCTCCATCCACCAAAGCACTTAAGCACATGTTTACTTTTAAGTACGTGAACAAACCTATTACTGTCAACAGGAATAATTACATGCCCCAAATTAAGGGCATGACAAAGTGTTCTGTGGATTCAAGGCTAATATAGAAGCAGTGATGATAGTTTGGAGAAACATAGCATGATATTCAAGGGTCCATCTGAGCCTTCCCAATGTACACAATGAACCATCTGAGCTGCTGACATTTGAAACTACCCAAATATAATTTGGGTAGGCAGCTTGCTACAGCTATGTTTATAGGCAAATGATTTCATGACAGGAGGCCTGCTGATTGCCCTTGACATGAAACACATGCTAAATTATAGCATGGCTTTCTTTGTCTTCGAAATCCCTGCAGTTGTACTTAAGGTTGTCAAGTTAATATAATATATCTTGCTTGAATGAAACTAACATTGTGACACCAAGGAAATGCTTTGTTTATTCAATGCTGTTCAATAATGTATTTTTGGATCTCACTTTACCTATATGTTGGAAGCAATCTAGTATAATTTTATGGGATGCAGTATTCAATGAGAGGGCATATAAAAGAGGATGTGAGGCATTGTAAAAGACCATTAAGTCAGACACTAAGAGCTTAGACAAGAAGTTACCAATCCGTTTACCAGAAATCACAAAGGAGCATAATCTTCTATTTTCTCAGTTCCCTGTGAAACACCTCTTTATTATTATTTTTTGAACATTTGTCCTCTGACTAATTATCAATAGTAAAGGATACACCCATTCCACAATTACAACTGTGAATATCTATGCTCACCATTCTATTACCCTTGCCATGGATTTCAAAGCTTTCAAGTGAATCAATAGGCAAGTTTGGACTCCATTTATAGTCTTATGTCAAACCAGAAAACTTCTATCTATTAGTTGGCATCTGAAACGAATAATGAAGCTTGAAATGAGGAATGGAGAAGAAGAGGATTGTTGATATATCATCTTGATCAAAACCTCGGAATTCCATACTATCTTTGCATGGGAGAACACCTGTACATCTACTCATGGAACATTTCAGCAAACCTAGGTTACTGGTGTTAAGCCACCTAAAAGAAAATTTTAGATAACAGAATGAAAGTAAGGGCTAAGGAAGACCATCTGGATGATGCAGACTGATCCTCTTGCACTCTTCCATTAACATACTTACATTTAAAATATGCCATGCTTCTGATGGATTCAGCATACTTTGTCCTTCCATCCCTCCTCTCTTCTTAAATAGCAATTTTACAAATAGCCTGGATCCTAGCTTTATATTTCAAAAATGATCACTCCTTGTGTCAAATACAATAAAAATTCTACACATGATAAGCCTTTTAAAAAGAGCTATTCCAGGTGGATTGTAAACCCTCTCTTGGGTTTAAATAGTGAAGAAGAACTTTTATAAAAATTGAATTTTGTTGCACAGTGCTATTTTACCTCCATACTTCTATAACAGTTGCTATTCCATCCTTTTATGGCATATTGGAGAATGCTTTGCTTTTTGCTTCCCTCTGTGATAAAGTGTACAGTAGCTAGGAAAAGCCAGCTCTGCATTTAGATTTTATTTAGAGTATGTGCACTTATTCCAGTCATCACATCTGCTGCCTTTGTCAATTGTGCCACTTTTCCCTCCAAGCTTTATTAGAAATTAATAGCATCATTGTGAAAATGTAATTGTGTTAAAAGGCAAAAATTGTCCAATAAAACATGCACACAAAATTACACTCCATACATGACATGCACAATATGTGGACAACCACTTTACTGTTAAAGAGAGCAATTTATTCCAGTGCATGATAATGACTGCTTGTGAGAAGAGTTAAACCTCAAACCAACACAAAGGGGTTGAAGGAAGGCACAGAACCCACACCAGCAAGGAAGGTGTTCTGTATGACAACCACCACACCTACAAAGCCTGTTTGAGCTGGAGGAACGTAACAGCTGGAAACTCATAATTTGGAGGAAGTTCAAGGTAGAGTGGACTCATTGTTCTCAGAACAATGGTCTCTCATAAATCTGAGTGACCCCCGTTCAACTGCTGTCCACATGGAACCCTCCTCCTCTTTAGTTTTCAAAGAATCCAGACCAGACTGCCCTTGCCAAAGTGCCTAGTTCTCAGTGCGACAAAAAGGGAAGGAGTGGAACTATACAGTACAGCAGCCTCCAAGATCCCAGAACTGACAGGGTAATCTGCTGAACCCTCTAAAGTACAAGAGGCTGGGATCCAGCTGGGTTAACCTCCAGAAGAGGCTCTTCCTTCCAAAGTTCTTATTTCTGTTTTCTGTCAGTTTCCACACTACGTAAAACCTATCTTTGAGGCCGTCTATTCTGAACCTAACCTGAAGTGCAGTCACATGAGCGGTTAATGAGGTTTGGGCAGCCTTACCCCACATTGGGCAGTCTTACCACGTGATGCAGTGCATCATCTGCCCAGCAGCTGCCGTATATTCACCCGGCAGCATGGGCAGTTGGCTGCTATGACTTGTGTCCTCTGAAAAAGGCCAGGGACGCAAAGTGGGGTAAGACTGCCCAATGCACAGTAGTGCACCGCCACTCATGGGACCAGTCCCCATCTGCCTCGCCACGCAGTGAAGTCCACCACAGGGCTTTGTGTGGTGGGCACTGCCTCCATCCCACACTGCCACGACACAGCCAGGGGCAGGATAGTGGGTGGGCGAGTCAAAGGAGGGGAGTGGTCCGGGGCTGGAGAGCTGACCATGTGTCCAGAACCACGGCCTGCTATGGGGTGTCCTTGGACCTCAGTCAGGTGGAGGGTGGCCCATCTGCCCTGCTCTCTGTGCTGGACCCAAATGTGATGGCTGTGATTGTTCACTATGGGCCATGCAGGGATTGGACCCACTCCAACTTATGTGGTTGCACCCTTGGGGACTTCACATACCAAAGGAAATTCAGAATGGCTATTGGGCATGCTAGGGATTTTTCCTGTTTCAGAAACCCAGCTGACTGCCTGATTGACCTAGGGTGAAAACAGATGAGATGTTGCTCCACATTAGCCCCCATTAGCCTGGAATTCACCTGTCTTAAGTGGCTGCTAAATGTTCATCCACTCCTGGCACAGGACTGTCAGCCAGCTGCTACCCGAAGCTTGATTCAGAGAGGGTGGTAGATGCAGCATGGACTAAGGCTGGGCCAGCCAGGCTATTCTGGGTGAATGTGTGCCCTTCCATCTGTTAGGTCCCATGCAGCTGTACTGCATGCCAGGGATAGCACCAAACATCTGCCTGTGTGTTCAGTTCCTTAGCCCAACCCATAGCATGGGAAAAGTGAGATGGCTGTCCGCCTGCCCTGATTCACCAAGGGGAGCCTGCACATTTGTTCTGTTCTACATCACACCGTCCTTACAAATGACGGCTGCAGTACCACTCCACAGGCAGGCCAGAGGATCCAGCTGGCCGCTACCTCATTTTTTTTCACCCGTAGAGAAAGCCTTTATGAGAGGCAACTCTTGTGAAACACCACTATGGGTCTGAGAAGTTGGCTGGTGACACAGCTGTATGAGTGAGATGAGGAGCAGCCTCTCCTATAGCTTATTCCTTTGGCAACCTGGTGAATTTTAGGGTCTTACGTAGGTTTTTGACACTGTGCCTTTTGATATTGTATTTGAGCATTTTGGAAAAGCAAATCCATTCCATATAGGAGATGGTATTTGTTGGAGTAGAACAAATGCTCCTCCCTGTAGCTTCTTTAACACTCAGATGGGGGGAAACATGCATATCTGGAGAGGGAGCCAAAGACAAGGTCGAGAGCAGTGCAGAAAGATTGTCTAGCCTCCAACACCCTCGGCAGCAGCAAGGTTTCTAGACCATATTCTATACAACCTCAAATCTCCTACTCAGAGAGGAGTATAATAGTAATGCTTGCTTTCTGCATATATTTGAATGAAGTAGCAGCACAGGTTGTTTTCGAGTCTGGAGATGTAGCAGCATGATTCACTTACAGGGATGAACTTCTTAGCTACTGTTGCGTTGTCTAAAACTGCTCCTTACTATACAAACATTACAGGCCATATTAGAGAGTTTTCCATTAAATTTTATAGCTTTTTACACTGTTTTCTAGGAGTCCTCTCAGATTTGACTTTATCACATTTTATAATTATTATTTTTTTCAAACACACTTGTGTGAAAAGTACCTTTTCCTTCTTGAGGAACAATTCAGAAGGTTAAGGAATATGAAAATACATCCCACCCGGAGAATTATGGAGATTCCATATTTTGGCTTCCACAAATCATAGGGAGAAAATTACGAACTTCTTAATCATAATTATTCCCTGAGAAACAGTTATAGGAAACCAGATGTTTCCATGGAGGTGACTAGAGCCAAAAGAACTTCAGTCCTTAAACCTTTATATACAATAATTCATACAAAATATTGCCACAGTTAATATTCAGAAAATGGGGAAAGGCATACTAAGTGAAAAAATATCTTGAAAGTAACAGATAAAACGCAGTTCATGTGTTGATGTTTATTCCTGATGGCATTTCATCAATGTAATCCATACAGTTATTAATACAGGCTGTGCCACACATCTGCTGATAGAAACAAATTTACTGTCCTAGCTAAAAATGACTATATTAATTTCCCCTGGATTGCTTTCTATTGGATTTGTGCAAGCTGTCTCTATTGAGAATAAAAAGGATCTAAGTGTTTGAAATAACTGACTCCCTATGCCTCAAACTCTCTGACTTGCAACTCTCTGACTTGCCTTAAATATTCATAAAACCCAAAGTTTTATGATGGAGTAGTGAAGAAATGTCACAATTTTTCATGCTTCATGGTTCAGAATAATTAATTTGATAAGTGTGTCATAAGAAGCGAGTAAATAAAAAGGGGGGAAACAAATGATCATTGAAGCATACACAACTGAAAACAGAAAACAAAGTACTGAATAATGAAAATTTGGTGGACGATTTTTTGGTAGCTTGATTGGTACATTTGGGGCCCCACCCTTTAAAGTCAAAGTAATGTTTTCAAACAAACATACTGTAGCAGGATGGGGCTGTGGTCCCCTTAAGAGATCTGTGAGTGCCATCATGAGGACTGGGCAGGCTGTGCTGTGACTGGGGCTGAACTGAGCAGCTGGGTAGACAGTTGGGTAAAGGCTCGGCAAGGCCAGCCCTTGGGACTTGGCAAAACCCAAGTAAAGTGGAGTGAGAGATTGTACTAGCCCTTTAAGGGTTGAGAGCCTGGAGGACCAGCTCCACATCCCATGGCATATAAGAAGAGAAAAGCCACTGAGTCAGTAAGTGTGTGACTGTGGACAAGGAAAGTTCTCTGCTGAGAGCTGGGCTGCAGTGGAGCCTTGTCCAGGTATAGACTCCCAGGCTGGGTGGCTAAAAAAAAGTCTGGTGGCTGGGCTGCTGAACTTGGGCTGAGGAATAGCTCAAGCACTCTACGCTGTCCATGGTGCTGAAGGAGGTGTGCTGGAGAGTGCTGAGGAACCCTGCAGAATGCACATGGACTTTGGGTTTGTGCCAGAGTGTAAGAGACTATGGAAAAACCAGGGAATGGTGTCTAACTGAGAGACCCCCAACTGTGATTATACAGCCGAAGAAGTGCTGCCTTACAGACTAGGTGGCCAGAGGGCTGTTTCCTGGCATTTACGAGTAAAGCCTGTGTATATGGGGAAATATTGGAGACTTTATATGTGCTTGGGAACAAATGATGAGATGGCATGAAATAAAAGACTTTGAGCAAATTCCCTGAAGATCAGACAGAAATTTCTGGGGCCTGATCCTGCAGGGACATACCCTGGTCGAGCCACACCCTGTTACAGATACCTAAAGAAGAGATCTGTTTACCACACTTGGCTGCTTAGCTTGGCATTGAGACCATTATATACAACTAAGGTGTCATGTGGGGTTTGTTTTTTTTCTGCTTTACAGGACCTGATTCAGATGGTTTTATTTTTTTAAAACTGGAATATTCAACACTAAAAAAATACAGCTTGCATTACTTAACAATTTATTTATAGTAGTAATAGTAAGCTTTATTCGGCGTCAGCTTTCGCCATATCCTAAGCAACACAGACATACACAAACAAACATACACAAATCACCTATCAAACAAATTAAAAACAGCGGCGAACGCAGAGTCATGTTATGCCTGGTACACATAATATATCCAAACTATAGTTAGCCCAGGGCAATTACAGAAGCCCTTTACTAAATGGGCCTGTTAACATCATCCCACAATACCCCAGATAGCTCTCTATCCAAGGCCTCAGGGTTCTAAATAAGTCCGTGTTTAATAAGGAGGCACGGAGCTAATATTCATCTAGGAGGGGCACCATTTTGGTACGAACTTGTACCATTAGCATCACAACCAGGGCCACAGTCTTAATAACCTCAACATTCCCCGAGTTCAGCAGATATTCCGACTTTTGTGCCTGATTCCAATACCCCCGCCCCTTCCATAGTGGGAGAATCCACGTTGCCTGAATTTGATCAGACCAGCGACAATCTAGCAACATGTGCATCACATCCTCAATGGACCGCTCATTACAGGCACATACCCTAAAACCTCTGGGGAGATTAGCATAGTGACCAGTCAAAATTGCCAACTGGAGTAACTGCAGTCGAGCTTGGGTATAAAACCTATATAAGACAGGACATTTTAAGTTGTCTAAATACTGCTCAAAAACATGCATATGTTTAAAAGCAGTATAATATGAGGCAGCTTTCCAGTTGGCAACACCTGCCAGATTTTCCTGTGCTGCCATGTCTCAATTTCTAATCATTATTGTGTGCCTGGCCTGATGTTCACTCTCCCAGTGAAGCACTCAATAGAGAGTCCCAGTTCTCTTAGATGTCTCTTTACCCCCATCAGCCATGGGTACTGTAATACACCATCATGATTAGTTTCCCCTATCAAGCATAGCCTGACCAGATCAGAAACCTCTCCTTTACTAACTTTCACCCAGTATTTAAGGAGTGCCTGTCTGGCCAGGGTGACGATCAATAATATCCCAGTCTCTGCCCTTACAATGGCTCTTGGTATCCCCTGGGGGACCCCTAAGAGCCTCCTCAGAAATTTATTTTGTACCACCTCCAGCGGTTTAAAGTCATTGTCCAGTATCATAGTAAGCCCATACAACAATACAGCTTGTACTTTGCTTTTGAAGACCCTCAATACAGACGAGATCCATATTTGATCAATTTTGGCTAATAGTCGCAGGACCCCTTTGGCCATCCCATTGGCCTTTAATTCCATCTGGTGTAAATGCCTATACCAGTGACTATTGCTAGCAAATGTGATACCCAAATAAACATACGAGG
Source organism: Sphenodon punctatus (assembly GCA_003113815.1). NCBI lineage: Eukaryota > Metazoa > Chordata > Lepidosauria > Sphenodontia > Sphenodontidae > Sphenodon > Sphenodon punctatus. The sequence continues at coordinate 2,497,885 of QEPC01002298.1, read as the reverse complement.
AGGTCTGGGAGAACACAGTGTCCCCAACCCTCCACGTATATCCGCGATGTACACCTTTCCCCAACACCATTACTTGAGATTTGCTGACATTAATCTCTAGCCTGGTAGCATGAGAATAATTTATTTATATTATTAAAACAGAGTTAAGAGTGTATTCCTTTAATCTTCCCCATCCAAGCTTTTCCCTTTTACTGACCAGTACCTGTGTGCAGTGGGTGCTTTTAGACAGATGGCTGCTCCGGTTCTGGCTATGCCAGCCTGTTTCACTCCTGGGTGGCCCGTCCATCTAAAGGCAGCCCCTCCAGATATGCAGGTGGTGTTCCAGAAGATCATAGAACACAGCTGATGGAGCAGTCCAGCCAAACCAGGGGGACAGGCCTGAAGCGGAGCAGCTGTCTGCCTACACGGTGGACCCATGCTGTGGCTCCGCTTTTGGCTGACTGTTGCCCCAAGCAATGTCATGGAGTTCCGGGCACCAGCCTAGAACAGCAAGCCATCACCTGCAACTCTATGGTGCGAAGGAGAGGGAAGCCATGTTAGCAGGCCACAGGCTGGTGAATCCACAAGATTCATCTTAAGCTGACCCAGGCAGGGCTGCATGTGAGTGGAAGAGGGGGTGCACCCCTGGAGCAGCTCTGGGGGTGGCTGCCTCTGCCAGTATTTACCATGCTCTATTTCTTTTTCATCAAGCATTAGGTTTTTAAAAATAGCTGCCTACCTTTTTAAAAAATTGCATACATTTAAGATATTCTTTAGAATTAAGATGTGTACAAGTGTTTATTACGCATCACCTCCCTAACACATCCAAAGCCCTTTTCTCCTATATATACATGTCTAACAACTGCTAGCTGTACTGGCCTTTGCATATGGCTCTATTTTTCCAAGCTGAGTCAATATTATCAAAATGCTGAAAGTTTCTATTCATTTCTGATAGCCAGAATAATAAAGGGTTGATAATTCCATTAAAAAGTAATAATAAAAAGACTAACCTGAAAGGAACATATCATTCTTCTCATTATTTTGACTTTCAGTTGTGAAACCTTAGATTATTAAGAGTTAGTCTCATCTATGCAGACAAACCACACTTTGTTTTCTTTTATGTTTTTGTTTTGTTTTGTTTTTTTACAAAAGTGCACTGCAGTTCAGAAACATCAAGCAGGATCCACCCAGCCCTTTAGAACTCCAATTAATTTATGTTTATAAATATGGTCTGTAGATATAAGCAACATTTTTTTTAGATGATATGCTATATTTGGACAAATACTGAAGCTTTAAAAACATGCAGCTTTTGTGACTGCTTTGTACAGTGACTTACCGGCAGTGTTTGTGTGAGCCTGTTAGGGTTTCAATCACAAAACATTCCCCATCATTGAGACAGTAAGCAAGATCCTTATCTTTGCATGGCTTAAAGTGCTCAGATCGCTCAGTGGAATATGTTGTGGTATCTGTGGAGAAAGCATATGGGACAGAAAAGCATTATTAAAATAGCATCAAAATCTATGATGTCATAAACATTCAATTTTAAACCTTTGTTGTAATAGATATTGGAGACACTGAAGTGACCAAGTTATGTTCAATTGCCTAATGAGCAATAGATAGTAAACATTATAGATACATAATATATAACTCAGGAGATGTACTGCCTCAGGCCCCGGATTGCATTGCGGTCCCGATGGTCAGCCGGGGACACCCAATTCAAAGGGTGTTTTCAGACGTGACGGGGCCGATTGGCCCCGGCATGGAAACAACCCTTGGATTCCCCGCCGGAGCCACCGCATCATAGGCTAACAGACGCGGTGGCCGATCCCAGTGGGGAATCCGGAGAGGGGGCGGGGTTGCACGGCGCAACGTGCGGCCCCACAGCCCCGCCCCCCCACGCTGCCCCGCCCACCCTTTAGGAGACTGGCGGCACCGCGGCCAATGCGGCTGCAGAGTCCGGCCGCCCCCCCCCGGCATTGACCACAGCCCGGAATCCCGCCACAGATTCCGGGCCATGGTCAGGGGACAGACGTTACTGTCCCCTTCATCACAGGGGGGAAATCTCATTCACCACGCGATCGGGGATGGTCCAGCCAGGACCTCCAATCGCGTGGTGAATCTGATTCCCAGTCACGATTGACTGTGGTAAACATCTGGGGGGGAGAAACTTCCGGTTCCCCAACAGACGTTATGAGGCCATTCTTCACCACAGGGTATTGATTGTGGTTGAGCTTGGTCTTATAACGTCTGAAAATACCCAAAGACTCCCGGGTTAACCGGGTGGTGATGATGGGGAGGACATTCTCGGTGGCCACTCCCAGGCTGTGGAACTCCCTTCTGACGGAGGCCTGCCTGGCCCCGGACCTCCCCTCTTTCCGTAGTCAGTGTAAGACCTGGCTGTTCCGCCGGGCCTTTGGAGAGGGAGTTGGGTAGGGTGGAGTGGGGTGGGCTGGGGAGGGGAGTTCTGCCCTTTTAGTTCTTTTAAATGTTTTAATTATATTTTATGTGTTTTTTATTGATGCCTGTAAGCCATCCTGAGCTGCTTTCAAGCAGGAGGGGGCAGGGTATAAAACTGGTAAAATAAATAAATAAATAATACATAATATGTATGTGTGTGTGTGTGTGTAATAGTGTATATATATATATATATTTTATATATATATATATATATATATATATATATTTCAGTTCTAACAAATATGTTGCCCATAAAACTGGAAGAGTCTTCAGCCATGTTTATTAGCCCAAAATGTTATTAAACATCTGATCAATTACTATTGCAACCTCTCTGTGGAAATCAATGAAGACTTCTAGGCTTTTATTATCATTTATTTTCAGCAGTAATTGGCTAATACAGCCAATTATCCATTTAGATCCTCTCCTAACTAAGATAATTAGTAGTCAAATATTATAAAATATTGATACAAAAAGGTGTTGTTCTAAATATTTTACAGTGAATTATTACTACTAACTACTACTATTACTCTCAGAGAAATATGTATATATTCTCTAGAAAGAACAAAAAAGAATGGCTGGATACAATGCGCTGACTTCAGTCAGGGATTAATCAGGACCCCTGCATAAATACTGATCACAATTAATTCAAGTAAAGCACAGGATTATGTTTCACATCTGGAATGTATAAGACGACTACATTTTCCATGTTTTGATTCAGACACATTCAATGACAAAAGATCAAAGTTTTACTAACTGGGGGACAGAATGCAAACTAAAACATAGGAACAAACGATCAAAGATGTACATAGAGCTTGTATTCGCTACTGTCTCTTTGATCTCAACACAAAACAAAATAAATAACTAAATATCCAGAGGGATTCATCCTCCCTCATTCAAGAAATATTAATATTTTAGATTTCTTCATCTCCTTTACATTTTAAAAACAATTCTAAATAGAAAGTCATACATCTTACATTAGACTGCCTTGAAATCCAATGAAGTGATAATTGAATAGATTTAAAGAATAAGCGTCTTTAAAATACTTCTGTAATTACTATATTGGAAATAAGGGTGGTCAAGGAGTGAGTAAAAATTTTACTAAATATAGCTGCATTTTAGACTTCTGTAAAACAAACTCTGATGGAATATTCCATCACTTGGAAAGAAAGAGTTAGACTGGTAGGGATCAAATCAACTGCTGAATTTAAGAGTTAAATTAATACCCATGACTAGAAGTGAAACAAAATATCTCAAATTTGACCCATTCAATTGACGTTTGACCCATTCTAATTTGTTTTGCAAAGTGAATTCAGAGGTCAGCTTCAAAACTATTCCTTTCCAAAATGCATCACTTTAGTTATTTGGTCATGTGTTATCTATTTATTCAGTACTTTACTTAATTCGGATTTCTTTGTTATGTTACCAAGTACTTTTTGATGGATACTTTTTTAACGTCAACTTGAATTAGATTGGGCTGTCTGTGTGACCAATGCAGGAGAAAGTCACAAAAAGTACCAAATATTAAGCACCAATGTGAACAAAGTAAACAAAGTACCAAATAAACGAAGTTAAAATTTTCGCAAGAGCAGGAATTATAACAGATGTATTTATGAATATCCTTAATTTATTTGTGAAATATGAAATTAGAACTTCCATTCATTTCATCTCCACTCATGATAGAAACCTGCCTTCACAGCTGAACTGTGCTGTAGATTTAGGAAGGGTGTATAAGAGACACACCACAAACACACAAGAGAACACTAAGAGTGATTGCTGAGTGCCCAACTTCTCCTCCAGTTAGGCTTCAAAAGCCTGATACTCTCTGAAATGGAAGATGATAAATCAGGGGTTGGTTGACTGGAAATTGCAGCGGCCATTGAAGGGGTGAGGATTGAGTGTGTTAAATTTATTTCTTTCAATTCATCCCTGGGAAACGAAACTGAAACTTTGAGGAGGAGAAATTGTCACTTGCAACTTATCTGCTTCCTATAAAGAAAACACCCAGATGGGAGTCACTGAAATATAGCAGTGTATGGTTGCCTTTCCGATTACAGACCCAGTTACAGTCAGTATCTCAGGTGAGTACAGCTTACAGCTTACAGATTTAAAGAACAAAACAAAATCCTGAGTTTTCTTTCCTTTCTTTCTCTCTTTGTGGAAATTAGAATAGAACAGTATGTATTTATGGTCAGAAGCCAAACACAATTTAAAATAGTTAAAACAACAATATCAAGAAAAACATTTCTTACAAAATACATTCCAGATTTATGCAACAGTTTCATCTACAACTACGTCTATCACCTAATAATAAAAGGAGGAAATCACCCCCATCAAAACCTCAGATATAATTCATAATTGTTTAGTAAAAACAAACTATCTATTTTAAAACACTTTCCCATTATTATTATTATTACATAATTTCCTTTGTATATTATCAGTTATTCATAAAAACCTCCTAGAGCACATAGGTCAAAAGAGGAATCTTTTTGTAACAACCTTTTCTTGAGGAGACCAATAAGAGATCTTTTGAGTTACTAATGCTGGTAACGCTTCCTTACATCTATATATAGAGGGCAGTACCAAAGTAAATGGATCATGTCCTCCACAGCTCTCTGTTGGCATGAACATAGGGTGTTTTCACATGTGACGGTACTGAATACTGCCACACTTTAATCCTGCCCAGAGTGAGGGTCCTCATTCTGAGCAGGATTTGGCCAGGCTGCCGAACAAACGTGACAGTGGCCGGTCTGAGGAGTGGGCGGTGTGAGGGCAGGACGATGCGCAGACATGCCTCCACATGGCCCTGCCACAAGCTGCTTAAAGCAGCCCTCCCCCTCCCTAACAGGCAGCCATGGCAGCCTATGAGACTGCCATGGCTGCCTGGAAGCACCGCGGACCCAGACCTGGATAAAGCATCCATCAAATGCAATGGCCCGCTTTAACCTGATCTAGCGCCAGTTGCACGTTGTTCATTGGATGGTCCTGAGGAACAGCCTGGGCTTAGTGCCGCCATGGTCTGTGCTATAGCACCAGTCAACATCTGAAGGTTGTTTCAGACATGGCAGCAGCATGGATTTCCATGTGTGGCAAAGTGTGGAAATCCATGCTATTGTCACATCTAAAAACACCCATAGTCTCTTATTATATGGGATTTTATTCCATCTGCAAAGAGCTGCCGTATCAAGTGCAATTTAGTAATTCGTTCCCTATGTTTACTATTTACCATTATTGAGATGTAAGGAGCCAAACTGAATACAGTTTTGACATAACTAAGTAGGAGAGAACTCTTAGACCACCTCACTACACCCATATCATTTTGCCATGAAATATCCCAAAAACGAAGGGCAATCTGCAACCTATCATTCAACAGTGTCAGACTATAAATATTATTCTACTTGTCACCAAGATCAACCATCTTCGTGGGGATTTGAAGGGGGGCATAGATTAAAACATTTTTACCAATGATAATTTTGTTAATAATTGAGTAAGAGAAGACCTTAATGACCTGCTGCCTTTCATACTTTTAAAAAACACAGGGGGTGTTTTTAGATGAGTGGGGGAATCTAGATCCCCGCTCATCTAAAAATGCCCATGGGGATGTATGGGGTAAGATGACATGCCCGGTACACCGGATGATATTGGTCCAGTTTATGCCCCTAGGAATTGAACTGCACTGATGACACTAAGTCTCCCATTAGTTTGGAGATGGCCATGCTCCCTTTTCCTGTACTAAAATTGCTGGTGATAGCAAAGAGCAGTTCCTGCTTTTGAGTGTACAGTGATAAGGGTTTGAATGGGGGAAAGCAATGCCTGAAAGAGGAGGGTTTTTTTTGCAAATGCACATCTGTACCATGAGCCAGGCACATGGTATGAGAGTGGTATGAGTTTAATGAGTGAAGAAGTGGTAACAGATGTCTCCAGAGATATTTGTTCAATGCTTTCTCTCAGAGCAGTACAGGGTGATAGGGTTTTCTAGGAGAGCTGTTAGGTATTTTGTTATGTTTTTTCCCATGACAATACACGCTTTTGTTACAGCTTCATTAAATATTGAATTGAGCGGTTTAGAACATGGTGTTCTAAACAGAACCACGGCCAGGAAGTTAAGAGGAAACACTGTAGAAGCTACAAACATATGCTTGAACTCTTCCAAATTTCACTCCCTTGAGTGGATTACTTTGAAGGAATGTCTTCTAGCAGATACAAACATTTACATGCTCTCTGACCCACCACACTCTCAAAAAGGAAATTACCACCAACAGTGGGAGAATGGTACAAGAGGCTATGGTATATAATAACACTGGAAAAAACAGTGGCAGAGGCGAACAACAAATTGGGAGATTGTTTGATAGACTGGGTAGCATGTTTTGAATACCTGAAACAAAATATCTGTTTGTTGGACCCTGAAGATGTTATATGTATAACTGAACTGTAGAGTGTGTGAAGAAGGGGGACTAGGGAGGGGGGTGGAGGAGGAAAGAGGGGGGTAAAAATGGGAGGAGAATGACAAGAAAGGGAAGACTAGAAGTGGGGAAGGCGGCAGGAAAAGGGAGTGGGATAGGGAGGGGGGTAAGGGTAATATGAAATGCAGGGAAAAGGTAATGATGTGTTAAACTGCATTATTTGTACACCGCAAAATGTTATATGGTCGAATGAGATGTATAGGTATACCTTTTCTGTACAAAAATCAATAAAATAAGTTGGGGGGGGGGGAGGAAATTACCCTCTTCAGAATGGTTTCTTTCAAGCTCCACCCTGTGCTGAGTTTAAGATCTGGGAAGGCTACATGACTGATCAAAGGTGACTCAAAAAATGGTGTATATTGAGCACATGATGTATATTGGCGTATATTGAGCACATGATGTATATTGGCACAAATGGACTGGGCTACCTAATCCCAGGTCGAACCAAACACCGGGTTTCTTTGCCAAGTTCTCAGTGAGAAAAAAGTTAATGTGCATATTGAAATGGATGGAAGGACATTTTGCACATGCACAAAATGTCCACTGCCATTTTGCACACACACAGTAATTGCTGAATATTTTTTATTTAGTTATTTTTCTCAATGATAAATCACACTGGGTCGATCCCGGTTCTCAGTTTCTCTGCGAGAACTTGTGAGCAGCAATTTGCTGTTTGTTTCTTCCCTAATACCAGTAACTGCTTTCCACCACCACCCTCCCTCAAATGGGACATGGTGATGGTTCTTCAGAATGCTATGTGTGTTGTTTAACCGAGATGTATCTTCATTCAATTAGGATGTAACAATGGGTGTTTTCAGAAATTATGCTACCACGGGTGGCCACCCATGGTGGTGTCGTTTGCTCTTGCCTACTAGAAATTTGCTGAGGGCAGGAAAAAACATACCCCAAACCATGGCAGGATAAAGTCCAGGTTGTGTGCTGGGTTCCCCAGGGCTAAGAGCGGTCCATCACATCTGATGGTCTGCTCTACCTAACTCTGGAGCTTTTCTGGGCAGGCACAGCGGCCTCATAGACCACCGCACCCTCCCATCATGGAGGGGGCCGGACCATGCTGAGCAGTGCAGGGGGCAAGACTGTGTGGGCCACATCCACACACCTACACTTCCCTGTCACTGGCAAGTTTTTTCGGTGGCCGGGCCTACTCCAGCCGGGGGTGAGGGCAGGATCAAAGCGTGGCAGTGCTCAGGAACGTCACATTTAAAAATACCCATGATGGATGTAGATCACTTTTCAGAGCAATCATTTTAATCCAGATGTCACGAACTGGGTACACCAGCTTAGATTGTTCATACTGAAAAGCAGAATGCAAGCTGTGATGTCTTTCTGAGGATCATGGGAGATAAAGTTCAGTCAGAACAAGCTCAACCATGGAAAGAGTGCACAACTGGCTGATTTTAAATGATGCATTTAAAATTGATTTGTAAGTAGTGTGGTTTTATTCTTTTCATTTTAAACTTTATAAAACAGTAACAACGCTCTCTAGTGCATATTGTAAATTATGAATATAGTATAACTACACTAAAATTATTTATGTTGTATATTATATTTTAATATATTTTGATTCTCATTTTCTCAAATATGGTGAATGGCGGAAGCTGAACCAATCAATAAATATTTGATTTGATTTGACTACACTAAAATAATCTCTCCTTGAAGTGGGACAGCCACTTATTCAGGATACTTTTTACATCTCTAGATGCACCCCGATAAAAAAATATGGTCTTAAGTTTCAAAGAAAAGTTATTGCATCTTTCACCCATAAACATTCCTTCATTAAGCAGCAGGATTTTAAAGATACTTAAACTACTGTTAAAATATCTATGTAAACCAGCTCGTGAATAGAAAAACATGGGTGGAAAACCATGCTCCATTGAAGGTCAATGGGAGTTTTGTCAGTTACTTCTGTGGAGTCAGGATTTCTTTCTATGCATCAAGTGTCCAATCACTCATATGCAAAATTGAAATCGTTAGCCAAGGCAGGAAAAAGTAATGAACAGAAAGTAACTACTCATTGCAGCATTTTAAAAGCTACAAAAAACACATATCTTTCCTTTCAGACACAGGTCTGCTGAGCAAGCAGAAAAAGCCATTTAGTAAATATTTTAAGTAAAAAGACCATTTCTATGTCAGAAATCATGAAATAAGAGGCAAGATGAAAAACCTACACATTTTATCTGTAACACACAAAGTTTGGAAGTTTCTTAAGCACAATATGCTCTAATAAGAAACGAAAAGCCAGGCATAAATGACTGACAAGAATAACTACTGTTTGGTGTTTACTATGGCTGCTTTCACACATTTGGGATCATGTCCTTAGACGGTCAGGAGAGGGGACGTGCATGCAAATCAGGTGCATCTTCGATCACGTGGCAATGCCCAGAGTCACATGATTGAAGCTTGTCTGCACATTTTCAAGGGCAATTGACCAAACTGCAAAATCCAGCTCTGTCAATTGCTCTTGTAAACACACATAAACTTTCAATCACACACCTCTGGGCATTGCCATGTGACCAAAGACACACCAATTTGAATGCTCGTCCCCATTCCTGACCTTCTAAGGACGCATACCTTGCATGTGTGAAAAAGCAGTCCATGAAATCTGTAAAAAATATACTTTTTAAAAGAATATTAAAAAAGGGGGGGGGGAGCTGTTTCTAAGAAGATATTAAACATGAGATATGACCAGACATCACAACAAGTGGGCCCAGATGGTAGCACACTAGGGCTGCCTCAGCAATACTGTGTAGCAGCATATTTGTGAAGACGGAATAGTTCTACTGTATGGCTACTCTAAAGTGATACATGAAAGAAACACTACAGAAAAAAAATCCATGAGCCTCTTCCTTCTGATCACCTTGGTGTGGCCATGCCATTCATCTCTTGGATGATGTCACGATAACCATCACAACATGGCAGTCCAGAGGCAATCCTGACTACTTTCCATGGTGCATTTCATTTAGCATAGCTTCATCTATTAATTTGTTAACGTGACTACAGGACATGCTGTCTGCAGGAGCTGGTCTGAATTTATAGGACGGCACCTTTGAAAATGAAGTTTTCTTGGCAATCAATATTATTTCCATAGTAAATCCTTAAAATCCAAGGGCTCATATTTTGAAATGGGATCTGAAATACAATATGCTTGACTGCTACACCGGATCACTGCTCTACATTAACTAACAGACTGATATTGAATTAACAATTCCTTTAATTTGCTATTATCCATTCACTGATCAGTCCTCCAAAAACGTGTCTCTCATAAAAAGCAAACTAAAACATTAAAAAGTAAGATTCTTATTTTTCATCAGTGCTTTTAACAAGCTGCATACTCAATGCACAATACAATGACAGGCCAATTACAGTCAATTAGATTTCATCTGACAACCGGTCTCTTGCAGTTACTTCACCATGCTAATGAAAAAAACATTTCTCCTGGTAATACAAAATTACTGTCATTTTAGGAGCGTTACAACCCACACAAAACAGTATCACATACATTTATTATGATACAGCGTATTTAATGTAACTTCGTGTTTCCTTTTCCACACTCTGGCCCTGATCTCATAAACATAGGTGGCTCCCATGCTGGGATGTGTGGCTGTACACATAATTGCATGACAGCATGTCATATTGGTACGTTTGCTTACATGCACCAATCACTGAAGAAGAAAAAACCACAGCAAAAAAACCAAACACACACACACTAATCATCCTTTTACAGAATTAACTAGGGAAGGCTCCAAGTACCTCTTGTATCAAGTGTTTAGACCGGAGAAGGGGAATGTGTGGCCCAGAAACTAAATCTGGTCCACTGCTGGTTTTATTTGGCCCCTTTCCAATTTGTGGATCTGGCCCACGGATCCAGTCCCTATCCTTGAGCATGTAAGGGCGTTTTTACATGGACCCTCAACCCATGATTATTTCATTAGCCCTGGGATTAGTCCAGCGTTCAGTGATTGTAATCCCAAAATCATGGAAAAACTCTGGGATTACAAAACCCCTTTTTCATAGTATTATAAAATCCAGTTGTTAAATAACACCAGGATTAAGTCCGTCTAATCAACTTTCCCGGTATAGTCAGCTAGCCCAGGATTATTACCACAGAGTGATATGGCAAGAGCGGACATCCTCTCTATGCAGTTCTGCCTCTAGGGGCGATTGTATAAAAAGAAATCTGATCTCATTCTCTTCCCGTATATGTCTGCTCTGCTGTCTTTCAAGTTGCCTCTGCTCCCAGGCTCTGCTCTGTCCATTGATGAACTGATGGGGCAAAAAGTACCACGGGATTGATATTAATCCCAGATATTCTCAAACCAGGTTAACAGCAACGTGCTGTTCACTGAACTATCATGGGATGGATAGAATTGCGTCCGCGCCCCCCCCCCCGGGGGTTGGGGCGTGAGGCCCTTTGCCGCGCCCGCCTAAGCAAGGGGGCAGGACGGCAAGGGTTAAGTTTCCCCGCTGTCGGAGGCCTCAGCGGTGCTCCGAGGCGGGAAAAGCTGGCTCGCTCTGGAGATGGGGGGATGCAGCCTGTAGTGCTTTAGGCACAGGCTGCACTCCCCATTGGGCAAGGCTAGGCACGTGACCACACCTAGGGGCGGGGCCACGGGCAGTGAATGCCGCTCGGGCTGAATTCCAGCCCAGTACAGCAGCGAAAACGGCAGCACAGTTGAGCTGCCCGACAGAATCAGAGGCGGTAGGAATTCCGGGAGGGAGATACCACCGCGGGGGGATGGGCAGAACAAAAAAGAATGCCGCTGCTGCGGCGAAGAAAAGGAGGGTGGGATCCAGCAACCTGGATACCCAACCCGAAGCACCCCTGGGAGCAGGGGTAGGAGAAAGGGGGGGGCGGTTCCAGAGACCTCGGGGGAGCCTATCCTCCCCCACATGCAACCAGAGGGGACAGAGGGAGCCCCAAGGCCGAATGGGGAGGGGGAGACCCCCCTCACAGTCAGGCTGGCTGGCTGTGAGGCCCTCCTGCAGCAGCTTTTGGGGGTGGGAGGGAATAACCCTGGCACACCCCCTCAACCACCCCTTCCACAGATCCAGGGCCCGCAACGGCCGGGCCCATCAGGGAGGGGAGAGGAGATAGTGGCAGCGGAAGGGGGCCTCCATCGCTGCCCCCCCCCACAGCGTAGTGAACGCCCCATTAACCTGCCAGCCCGGTATGCGGGTGAGGCAGCCGAAGGTATGGGGGCACAGGCCTGCACGGGCCAGCAGCCCCCCCCTTGGGTGCACCAGCTGGGGTGTCTCCCCCGCTTGCTTGGCAGGCCCCAGTAGTGGCTGCAGGTGCTCCGGGTGCGGCAGCCTCTGCAGCGGTAGGATCCAGGCCCCAATTAATGTATTCAGAACAGGGCCCAGTCGATCCACGATAGGCCGTGCCCTACCCTGGGATCCCGCAGCCCGCCCAGGCCTCAACCAGTCAGGGGGGTGCTGCGGGGACAGTCCATGCATGGGGCTGGGCCGGGGAGCCTCTTTCTTCCTTTTTACAGCAGGAGCAACTGGCGGGGAGAGTGGTGCCGCAGGAACAGGGCGATGGAGATCTGAGCCAGCGAATGGACCGCATGGAAAGGGCTCTTCAGGCATTAATAGATCAGTGTGCCAGCACATCGGGAACCCAGCAGGCGATGCAGGCTGTCCAGCTTACCCCGAATGCAGGTAATGCCCCCGCCCCCAATGGAGGTGTGGGCAGTGCCAGTGGAGGGAATCTGTTGCAGCCCCCTATAATGGGCAGCACGGGTGATGTGAGGCTGGCACCAGGGAGTTTACAGGGTTACTGGGCATGGGGGGGAACAACGCAGCTTGTGGGGTGGGGTGGGAATTGGGTCCCAGTGGCATACCCACCACTCCCTTCTACCGTGGGTGAAGGGGCAAGTGGACCAGCCGGGGGGTTGCTCCCCCATGGGGGTGCGCCGAACTCGGCCTCTCTGGCTGGACAGGCCCTGCAGATATGGGCATCAGCACCCATCCCGCAGCCACCCCTACTTAGTACAGTGTTCCCTGCCCCGCCAGCGACAGTGGTCACACAGTGCCCCCCGCCCAAAGGCGGGGGTTACTCTTCAGTCTCGGACCCAATAGGGGGTCATTTGCTGCCAGCAACAAAGGAGAAGATATGGCGGGGGGAGTACATTGATCTGTTCGCCCTCCTGTTTAGTGATCCGATTTTGGATCCCACTGAACAGGACGACAAGAAAGAGAAGGAGCGCTTCAAGCGCCCCAAGGCGGACCGGAACTGGTCCAATTGGACTGCTGCTTTCTCCATTTACATGGGAGTGCAGATCCAGGCATACCCCACCCGAGCTGCGGACTTGCTAAAGTACGCCGACATCATACGGCATGCTTACGAGGCCGGGCCAGCGGGCACATGGCTTAGGTACGATGAGGCCTTCCACCACAGAGCAGTGTATACGCCTGCACTACGATGGGATTTGCATGCACACGACCTTTGGTTGAATTGCATGAGTGGGGCTGGGAATGTGCCCAGGTCAGATAGTGGCCATTTACTGGCAAAAGGGGGGGTGTCTTCGGCATCGGAGTCCTTTCGTGACGAAGGCAAGAAAGGAACAGCTTCCTCCGCGGGCATGTGTTGGGAATTTGATCGGTCCGGGCGATGTTCTCGAGTGACCTGTAAGTTCCACAAGTTCCACTTGTCCCAACTGTGCCGGGCACCATGCTGCCTCAGCCTGTCCCAAGGGAAAGGGTTCAGGGAAAAGAAAACAGTTCCCCGGAGGGCCGGGCAAGGGAAGCACCAATGGAAGGGGCTCGTCCCCATCCAGCAAGGGCACCAACTCCAGTTAAGGTAGCTGAGCTCGCAAAAGCCCTCCAGTCCTACCCTGACCAAACGGAAGCCTAGTTTATGTTAACAGGTTTTCGGGAAGGTTTTTGGATCCCTGTTACGGAAGTTCACAAGCACCGGTTGGGCCCGAATTTGAAATCTGTAGCGGGGATGGAGGACATAGTGCGAGCCAAAATCCAGAAAGAAAGGTCCGAAGGAAGGGTGGCGGGCCCATTCCCTGTTCCCCCATTTCCTGACATGGTGGTATCCCCTTTAGGCGTCGTGCCAAAGAAGGCCCCAGGTGAATTTCGTTTAATCCACCATTTGTCATACCCCCGAGGGGGGTTCGGTCAACGATGCGATCCCCAAGGACCTCTCCTCGGTCAGATATGCATCGTTTGACTCGGCAGTAACCCTAGTGAAGTCATTTGGCCCCCTTGCAGTACTCGGGAAGTGCAACACCAAGTCTGCTTTTCGCTTGCTCCCTGTGCACCCCGACAGTTTCCCGCTGCTTGGTTTTCACTTCCAGGGAGGTTACTATTACGACAAAGCCATGCCAATGGCAATGATCTCATGCTCAATTTTTGAGCGCTTCAGCACCTTACTGGAATGGATAGTAAAACAGCGGTCAGGAAAAAGAGGAATCATAAAATATTTAGATGATTTCTTATTAATTGGTCAGGCCAATACAAGCGAATGCATTGACTTGATGCGTATTTTTCAGGAAGTAGCAGAGAATTTGGGTATCCCCTTAGCCCATGAGAAGACAGAAGGACCCGCCACTAGGTTAACTTATCTGGGCATAGAACTGGATACTGAGCAGGCGGTGTCTCGACTGCCCAGGGATAAGTTAGAGTCATTAAGGGAGAAGATTTCAAATTGCCTGGCGGCTAGCAAAGCCACGGTCTGGCACCTGCAATCGGTTGTGGGGAGCCTCAACTTTGCTTGTCGGGTAGTGGCACCGGGTCGGGCCTTCTTGTCCCACCTCTATGCAATGTTCGCCAGCAACCCGCCCCCCCACCATCACATCAGGGTCAACAGGGAGATGAAAGAGGATCTCCAGACCTGGGCCACCTTCCTGGAACGTTTTAATGGTACCAGTTTCTGGAGGGAGCAGCTTCTATTAGAAGCGGAGCTACAGGTCCATTCTGATGAGGCTGGCGGGGCGGGCTTTGGGTTGATCTTCAGTGACAAATGGGTGGCTTCCCCCTGGCTGAATGAGTGGATAGAACAGGGCATCACCAGGGACCTCACCTTTTTGGAATACTTTCCAATTGTGGTGGCGGTACATCTATGGCCTAGCCAGCTGGCAAATCAATCAGTTTTGTTCTGGTGTGACAACCAAGCCGTTGTACACATAATCAATACGCAGTCCTCAAGGTCCCCAAGAGTGATGAAGTTAGTAAGGGTTTTCGTGCTCACTTGTCTGGAATTTAATATCCTGTTCCATGCCAGGCACGTGCCGGGTTTAGACAACAGTGTAGCCGACGCCCTTTCTCGCTTCCAGATGGATCGTTTCCGTCTGCTGGCGCCCCGGGCCCGAGCGAACCCAGAGCCGCTGCCACCGTGGGTATGGAACCTTGGGTTGTAGAGCTGCACAATGCTGTTCTGGGATCCCTGGCGCCCCGAACCAGGACAGCTTACAACAGGGCTTTCAGGGAATTTCAGAACTTCCAGAGGGAGCAGGGCTGGCCTCAGGGTTTCCCAATACCAGAACAGCAAATGTTACAATTTGCCATGGCCTTGCGGCGCCAAGGTTCGGCCCCGAGCACGATAGCTGGGAAACTTTCGGCCCTGGCCTTTGCAAGCAATCTTGCAGGCCACCCCCCTCCCGACCGGGTTTTTTTTGCCAGGCGATTGCTTGAGAGCTGGCATCGGGAAGGGGGTAGGACTCAAGATCAGCGGGCCCCAATTACGTTGCAGTTGCTATTGGATATGTGTAAGGGGCTCCCCCATGTTTGTTATGACCGTTATG
The DNA here is from genome assembly GCA_003113815.1 of Sphenodon punctatus. Lineage (NCBI taxonomy): Eukaryota > Metazoa > Chordata > Lepidosauria > Sphenodontia > Sphenodontidae > Sphenodon > Sphenodon punctatus. Next base: position 2,482,218 of record QEPC01002298.1, on the reverse strand, counting down.
AAGTTACATTATTTAATGCTGTATTCAAATTAGCATTCTTCGGGGCGTTTCGAGTGAGTGAACTGGTAGCCGACTCAGCCAGGGACACGTCAGGTAGGGGAGTCCAGTACAATGACATCAGGATCGGCCCAACGTCAATGGCATTGAAAATTCGTCGGTCCAAAACGGATCAGAGAGGGAGAGGGCAAGAAGTTAGATTGAACCGCGTAACAACAGACGAATTGTGCCCGGTTAAGGCTACTGAAGGGTACCTGGTAGTTCGTGGGTCGGCTGCTGGCCCCCTCTTTAGACACGCCACTGGACACCTCGTAACCAGATATCAATTCACTGCAGTTATGCGGAAGGCGCTCGTATATCTGGGAATTTCCCCGTCTGCCTACGGCACACACTCTTTCCGGATAGGGGCAGCAAGCTTTGCTGCGGATAATGGTATGCCTGAACAAGGCATTAAGGAATTGGGGCATTGGAGGTCTGGGGTGTTCCGGACATATGTCCGGTGAGCTCCCACCCCCTCCCACCCCACCCGCAAGAGTCCCTAATTTGTGATCTCATTCCAACAGGTTCTCTTCCAAGGCCGCGGAAGAGGGTGTGGATTGTCGGCCACAGCCTGGTCCGATGGGCGGGCAAGGCCGCCAAGCAGACCGGATGGGGATCGCAACTGGGTCTGGCGACGCGGGCACAAATTGAGTGGAAGGGCCGTAGCGGGATGAGGTGGCACCAGCTTCTGCCGGCAGTCCACGCTGCTGCCACAGAACCTCCGCCTGATGTCATTGTAATTCATCTTGGGGAGAATGACATCCCGCAGCTGAAAGGTGTCCAGTTAATCAAGAGCGTCAAATCCGATTTGTGGGAGGTTATGAAGCTCTTCCCTGGTGTATGCCTCCTCTGGACCAATATGGTGGAGCGGTTAGATTGGGGTCAAGGGGTACACCCCCGCAAAATTGACAGAACTAGGAGGACAGTGAATAGGGACATAGGGAAGTGGCTCACCATGTTGAGAGGAGCGTATGTGGACACAAGGGTGTTGACACACAAGAAGCCGGAGTTGTACAGGCGAGATGGTGTGCACCTGTCCCCCCAAGGGAATGATCTATACCTTAGTGCCCTAAAGTCGGCTTTAGTTCGCTCACTAGAAAGAATTGAGGGTTAGGTGGGGGCGGGTCCGTCCGGATAAACCCGGCGAACCCTTAGTGGCAGGGGTCCAGTACTGTGAGTTAGAGTAGTTAGAAGGGGCATAATTTAGGAGTCATCTCTGTAAGAGATGGGGAGGCCCACCTGCCGGAAAGCAGGGGAAGGCAAGCGGCTGGGCAGCCTCCCTGGGAGGAGTGTCGTGCGACGACGGCAGGGGCAAGTATGGCCCCCCGTCGGCAGGCATCATTCTCCTTACTCACAATGAGAAGGGATCCCCTCACGGCCTGTGGTGCCGCTTGGAGGGGAGATGCGTGAGCATCATTTGGGGGGCATTCGAGGGTACATCGAAGCCACCCCTGGTTTAGGTTTTGGGTACGTTTTCGTTAATGTTAATGTTAAGTACTGGACCCGCATCGCTCTAGGCGATTTACCCCCACCTTAATTGGTATGTTAATTTGAAATAAAGAGTGCGGCCGTTTATAACCCAATAAAGTTGTCCTGTCTCCTTCGGTGTGTCGGCAAATGTCTGTGTAAGCAGGTACCAACTGGAATCCCTGGATAACAACTCTGGGATCCCAGAAGGGTCCCAGAAGGGACCCTTCTGTGTAAAAATGCCCTAAGAGCATGCTCAGAGGGATGGGACCAGAGATGAGGACATATATTCAAAGACTGGGGGTGGCTTCATGATGTAAATCAGAGGTGGGAAACCTCAGGCCTGGGGCCAAATGCGGCCCTCGGCAAGTTTTTATGTGGCCCCTTTCCAGTTCCTGGATCTGGCCCTTAATTCCATTCTCTACCCCCAAGCACTGAAAAACTGAGCTCAGGATAATGGAACAGAGTGGAGGGCATGTACACAAGGGTAGGGGACAGATCCACAGCACAGATCCATGATCTGGTCCCTCCTTTTCTTGAATAAACCAGTTAAGCACCCCGCCCTCAAACTCTATGTGGCCCTCGGAGCTCATATTAATATTCAATGTGGCCCCCAGGACAGAAAAGGTTCTCCACTCCTGGTGTAAATCTGTCATCTATATACCCTCCGCTTTCTTAACCCATTGTAAACATGTCCCTTAAGGATCTCCAACTCCTATGCAGTCTGCAGACCTTGTACTAATTTTCAAAGTGGCATATGGAGGGGGAAAGTTCCACACCTGGTTTAGACTCTAGCTTTAATTTTTTTAAAATAAAATAAGCAACCCTTATAAGTAAAATCTGCTTCACTCTAAGGGATGCCAGGCAGGCACATCAATGATTAAAAATTACCCAGTGATTACCAGAGGCCCCCCCTCCCCCCCCAAATGATTTTAGACACTAAAGACCACAAGGATGCTCCTGCCCCAGTGCAGCACCAGAATTCCAAGTTCTCTCTGGGCTGTCTGTCACAGTACTGCTTCTGCCCTGCCTTCTAGAACCCGACTATACTGAAGCAGCTCCATCTCCTTCAGTTTCATAGCACCCAACCCAATGTGGGGGCACTGTAGACACTAGACAGAGAGTGCTGGCTACCATTCCTGAGTGGTATGAGGGTGGCTGGGGGCCTTGGGTCATGTGGTGCCAGCACAAGGCACAGCCTGAGACACTAACCATACCACCACATTTCTGCAGAACAGCAGCAGGGCCTGGCAGCTCTCTAAGCCTTAAAGCATGTCAGTAGCAGGGTCTTGTCGTGGGACAGGAGCTGGGTGGGCCTTTTGGACAGAACTGAAGAGAGATGGGGCGGGGGGAGGGCAACAGCAAGATTCATTTTGCCTGGGATGCAGGCCAGTATCCAAGGAGTGGTCCAAAGTAAAACTAAACGTAGAAGCCCTAGGGAGAGCAAGAGCAGCAAGCATGCTTGCTGCTTTGACTAATGTGACCGTTTTAGATGCTTTGCCCACCCAGAGGCTTTGTGCACCCAAATACATAGGGCAGATACATGACTGAACATTGGCCCAGATGAGCCCACAACGCCTCAGGACTCCGCCATGAGTGGAAGCTCTGTGGTGCACATGCGAGCATAAATCTGGCAGTCAACTTATAAATGGGCATCGAACCCTCCTGTAGGGATAGGTGCTGAATTTTCTTTTTGCTTTTGTTATTTCTTTTGTTTTCATTATTAAAATGTCATTTGTTTTTGTATATATTTTCGTAATTATCTTTTGATTTTGTTTTTATTTTCATTTTTGTTTTACATTGGTTTCAATGAGAAACGCATATCTGGCTCTACTTTCTTTGTCTTCCATCCAATTTGGATGAAGTTTGGAAAGTCTGTATCCCTCATGAAAGGTATTGTTCCCTGCCAAATTTCAGAAATATTGGAGGAAGGGCCCCTATTTTAAAAGCAATTTACATTGCAAACACATTTCGGGCAATAACTTATTTGTCTTCCATCCACTTTGGATGAGATGTGGGCAGCTTGTACCACTCACTCAAGGTATTATCCATGTCAAATTTCAGAAAGATTGGATACAGAGTCCTGATTTTATAAGCCTGCCTGCAGTCCTTCCGAGCCAGAATAATGAAAGAGAAAGCTGGACATTATAATAAAAATAACATTTTTTTATATAACGCCCCTCTGCCATGGCACTTGGAGCGCTTTACATTATTAATTTATTATTATTATTATTATTTATATAGTGCCAGTAATGTACCTGGCACTGTACAATCCAGTCAGAAGGTGCTTTTAGACAAGCACCGTCCGCTCGTGCTGTGAAATCATGCAGCTTGTAAAAGTGCCGTATTTTCGGTCACGCATTCTTTAACAGCACAAATTAAATACCTTGTATATTGAGGTATTTAATTTGCACTGTTAAAGAATGCGCAACAGGAAATACAGTGTGTATAGGTGCGTCTAAAAGCTGCTCGTGGCACTTTTACAAGCCATATGATTTCACAGTGCGAGCGGGCAGCACTCGTCTAAAAGCAGCCAGCAGGTCCCTACCCCTAAGGGGCTTGTAATCTGAGAGATAAGGGAGGGGGATACAAGGGAAAGGTAAATATCAGGAAAGACAAGAGTACTTTCATGAGGTTGAGAAGTTGTAAGACCATGTGCTTTGCTTAGTTAGAGAATTAGGGTCTGACTGAGGGGAAAGGATGCAGTATCACTCATGACAAGCTAGGGAAGGCCTGACGGAAGAGGTGGGTTCTCAGGAGAGATTTTAAATTTGGGATGGAGGGAGCAGAGCAAATGTATCCAGGGAGGATACATATAACTAATAAACAACCTTGTGAGGTAGGTTAGGCTGAGAGAATATTGTGACTGGCCCAAGATCACCCAGTGAGTTTAAGGCTAAGGCAACACGTGAACCAGGGTCCCTTCCTTACGTCCCAGTCCAAGTACTGTTCACTTAGCCATTACACCACACTGTCTCTTACTATCTTTCATTTTCATTATGCGGTAGGCTGGGGGCGCCCTCTTCGGGGCTCCCCGGGGTTCCTGGCTGTCTACTATGAGGAGGGCGTTCTCCGTGGCTGCACCGTGGCTGTGGAACTCCCTCCCATTGGAGATCCATTTGGCTGCCGACCTCCCCTCTTTCCACAGACAATGTAAGACCTAGCTGTTCCACCAGGCCTTTCCCGAGGGAGATGGGGTGGTTGGGTTGGGGGGTGGGTTACATAGTTTTAATTGAAATTATTTTTGGTTTATTTTAATGTTTTGAAATGTTTTAATACATTGTGAGCCGCCCCGAGATGTCTGAGGCAGGAGGGGGTGGCATACAATTTTTTAAAATAAATAAATAAATAAATAAATAAATAAACAAAAACCAAAGATGGCTCATTCATTTTTGTTATTATAATAGTATCTCTATTTAAGAGCTGCTTATTTGTCAGCTCTGCCTAGCCTTGTTATTGTAACAACAAAAATGAAAGGCACATCCCTACGAAGAATGGGCTATTATCTTGCTTAGAAACATACATAGAATACTTGCTCTCCCTCAGTCCCTATTGCCTCCACTCGTCTTCTGTCTGGCTCTGGGACTGACAAGGCAGCAAAATAGCTAGGGCTAGCCCTGACTGTACACATTCAGAAAAAGATCTGTCTGTGAGGATCTCTATTTATGAGCCTGTTTATTTGTCAGCTCTGCCTAGCCTTGTGGAAAGACTGGTTGTTTCATTCACCCAGTATGGTGCAATCTCCACCAGACATAGACAGGCAGACTCTAGCCACTAAGTATGTACCACTGAGAAACACTCATCTCCCTCAGGGTATTTTTACATGTGACAGCACACCGCACCATCACATTTTGATCCTGGCCAGGGTGAGGGCCCTCAGGATCTGGCCCGGCCGCCGAACAGACATGTCACCAGCCTGGACCAGGGAGGGGGCAGGAAGAAGGCGAGGTGGCATGCGGATGTGGGTCCACACAGGCCCTGCCTTCCACAGTGCTGAACGCGGACCACCCACCTCCCTAATGGGGAACAGTCCCGAACCAGGACCAGGGTTAGGTACAGCGGGCTGTCACATGTGACAGCCCACTCTACCCCAGTCCAGAGATGGCTTCCCCGGGCTGCAGCAGTGCTGAGCCCAGGCTGTGACTCGGTGATGGTCCCGAGTCACAGCCCAGACTAAAAACTGCCAGGGCCTGGAGAAACCTCTGATCCGGCCTGGGAAAACATCTGGCACGCCGGATCAGACGTGACGGCACTGTGGATGGGCAAATGGGTCAAAGCATCACCACCCGCGGTACCATCACATCTAAAAATACCATCAGTCTTAAGTTCACTCTGTATCAAAGCACCTTGCTAAGAACCCACCAAACACTATATTACCCCAAAATTCTTGCCACAAAGCATGATTCTGAAGTGACTGACACAGGGTAGAATAAATGGTCATGAAATTGTGAAATCCTTCCCTCCCAACATTGACAACTCATTCTGTGGCTTACATTAGAAGTGAAAACAAGCACTATTTTAAAAAAATTTTTAAAAAAAAAACTCATCCAAAGCTGCACTGATAAATCAGAGATAAATGCTTGCAGCACTCTACAAATTAAGCTTCTACTGGAAATCAGTTAACAGTTTTATTTTGTTCAATAATCAATTAGCTTCTTTGAGCTAAATTTTCTAATACCTGCTTCAAATATGCAAAAGCACTGCCTGCTATAATGGCAGTATTAAAAACAAATTGCATATCTAGTACAGCGGCAATGTATTTGCTAGAAACCAAGCTAGAGAAGTCAAACATTTCAGCACGCAAGCCTTAGTCATGCTGGGTCAGCACATGAAACATGATTTAAGATAATGGTATTAAAGCCCACTGAATGTATATATCATGGCTATTCTTTTCATTAGGATGAATAAAATGCTTAAGCTCTTAAGACTGACACAATAAATCTGAAATATACTGTTTCAGTCTCCTGCTGACTGATGGTAATAGGGCAGAGTATTAAGGTGCTACTGGCCCTTTCAAGGGGTGATTTCAGAAATGACGCGTTCCAATTCACCACAGTGAATCCCACCCCGGTGTGAACGGATTCACCGCGGGCTGTGGTGACACGTGCGACCCCAACAGAAGTGACAGGATTGTGACCACCGCCCAGGGGCAATCAGAGAGAACATGGGCCAGGGGAACACAACAGACATGCAGTGGAGACGTGGACCGAGGTTCGAGCCCCAGAATGCACCGCGGCTGGGGTCAATTCCTTCCACCGCGGCTGCTGGTTTCCGTTCAGAAGTTACTTTTCATTCACCCCTGCCATGGTGACCATTCACCACACTTCTGGACCTCCTCCCGCCCCAACCTCATGAAGCGTGGTTAGCTTCACCCCGGGCCACGTTTGACTGTGGTGAACATCTAGATGCAAGCAAACAGACATGCATGGCGCTTTCACCACCCCCCGCGTTTGACTGAGGTTGACTGTGGTGGACATTCATCACGTCACTTCTGAAATCACCCATAGAGTAGTGCCAGCCTGAGTACTGTGCTGAGTACTGTACCTGGACAGGGGGGGCAGTTCAAGTCTCGCCTTACCCACAAACTCACTGGGTGACCTTGTGCCAGTCACAATATTCTCTCGGCCTAACCAATCCTCACTGCAGAAGTGGCTTTCCTGTGTTAACAGACACAAGACCGACAACCCCTTCAAAGGGGGGGGGGGGGAAAGATGCTCAAAGGACACTATTTCCCATTTGCCTTGCTCTTATGGCTTCCCCCCATTGATGTATTGCTGTAGGAGTGTAACCTTATCCAGTAACATCTCAGCTGAGTGGTCTGCTGGTTGCTCTTCAAATACAAAGTGCAGTTCAAAATCTCTCTCCTGATTTTCAAAGCTCTACATGGAACTAGTGAAAACTCTGGTGAGACAAGGACCTCCAAAGAAAGCCAACTCCCTTCCACCAGAACAGCAAGTCTTTTAAAAGATGTGTGTTCACAAAAGATAGAACCTTCCAATACACTAGACCAAGAATGCAGAACTTGGGTTTCTAACATCATACCTGCAGCGGGTGGCAGAGTGGATATAAGCACAAAAATTGGGTAGTTGTACTTGGTTTTTCAATAGCCAAACCCATTTCTCCTATCCAAAGCAGAGCTTGTGTGCAAGCAAGAACTCCCATTTCAACATGCAAAAAAAATATAACGTTGTAGTGGAAGTAAGGAAGCACCACTTAAATTTTCATAACAAATTCACAAAATTATGTCACAACATATAAGCAGGCTATATTAAATGAAGTTGATCTCCGTGAAAAAAATTGTTTGTTTATGTAAAATTCTGTAACACTTTTGAAAAGCAACGTTGTTAGTGTGTGTTCTCACTTTGCCTAATGTCTGCCCTTGGCTTGTCAAGCCATAAACAATGGAAAGTCAGGGAATTGCTGAGTGTAGAGCCACACTGTTTGAAGCATGTAGAGAGACTATATAGTGCGTGCTCAGAAATTTGGGTCATGGCTTAAAAGATCTATTTGTTTATGTTTTTATGTTTGTTGTATTTGAGTTTTTACAACTGATGGCATATCTACAGTTTTTGAGCTCTAATTTGATACATGCTACTGGAAGTACCCCCAAAACTAAAAGCAAACTCAAGTGGAATAAATGCATTCTTAAACTGCTATTACATTTCCATAAACCTACTGCGTGAAGTTCTGAAACAGCCTGTCTCAGGCTAAATTAAGAGATACTTGCACTTCTACACACAAAGCACATTATAGGTCCTGGCATGCAGCAACAGCAGCACAACTGGCACAATTTAAGGCAGGCAGCTAGAAAAGGCAGGATGGGTAAGTAACTTGAAATGCCTTAAATAGTTAAAAATATCAAAAAGCTGGTAAATTTCATCATTGTGTGAATTGCCCCTTCATGGCCACTCCTGGCCGTGAAGGCCAATTTGTCGTGTTCCTTCCCGATTGGGACAAAGGGGAAACAACAATCTGGTAAGAGAGGGGTGGATCGGTTTGCACCTCTCCCCCCCCCCTTTTGTTGTTGCTCGGCCACAGGGAACCCCCTTTCCCCCGTGGGAGCATGGTGCCCTGCAAGGATGGGGGGGGGTAGGATTGCAAGAGTTACCACATGGCAGGAAGTCGTAAGGACCCGGCGGGGGTTGCTAGGCAGCCCTCGCCGGGAGAGGCACAGATCGCACATTTGATTGGTGCACCACCCAAAAGTGGCGGTTCAGTATACTGAATTCTGCTGCTCGTCTATGCAGTCAGGAGACAGCGGTGAGCTGGGCAGCAGCGGACTGAGGACTCATGCCGCACGGGGACAGGAGGGTCGGTGAACCCGAGGATAGCAGGACAGGAGGGAGGGCACAGGTTTGAGGCAGGGGCAGGGAGCCCGTCAGGAGACAGCGGTGAGCTGGGCAGCAGCGGACTGAGGACTCATGCCGCACGGGGACAGGAGGGTCGGTGAACCCGAGGATAGCAGGACAGAAAGCCCTGAGCGGGGGACACCCCCCCCTCCATAGTCTCCCGGCTCACTGTGAAGGATGGGGGCAAGAAAAAAGAAGGGGAGGCCTCAAGGGGGTAAACACAGGCCCAACACTCCACCCCTGCAGCGGCGGAGCTAGAGGAGGCTTCACAGAGCCCTCCACAGGTGAATTAAGGAGAGGGACAGGGGACTGAGGCCCGGGACACCATTCGGGGGGGGGAGCTGGTGCACAGCACACACACACACACACACACACACACACACACACGGGAGCGCAGGCCCTGGAGGAAGGGGGACCAGAGGACCTTCTCCCCCCCCCCGAGGGGAGCCCTCACTGCGGAAGCGCCTGAAGGGGTGTGAGGCCCTCCTGCACAGCATGGGGGGGCAAGTGGGGGTTCTGTAGTGGCAGATGGCTCGGGACAAGATGGGCCAGGGGTGGGACCTGGGGCCTCACCCGCCCCCCCCACATAGGGGTGGCCGTAGAACAAAGCCTCTGGCCACGTACATCGAGGACCCCCCTGCACCGAGGCACGTGCGTGTTGAGCCCCAAAGGGATGCCATCGTGCCCACGCAGGCCCCATCGGAGCCTACAATTAGCATGGAGGGATCATTCGGCCAAGTGGGCAGCATGGCGTGGCAGCTGGTTCCCGCGGCGCAGAGAAACCCATGGCCCAGCCATCAGGGGCAATGGGCTCCTCAATGGCAGCTGATGGTAGGTGGAGGCGGGTCAACAGCGGCAGCAGGGTGGCCCCTGCCACCAGTCTCTGGTGGTGGGCTGGGCTTTGGGACCAGCTCGGGGGCCGTGTGGGGCCCACCCCTTCCCCCCCTCCTCCATCTCTTGGAAGCAGGGAGGGTGGACATCTGAACCCAGGAGCAGGAGGGCCCCAGAGCACCAATGAGGATGATGAGCAGCGGCAAAGGATAGCAGCCCTAGAACAAGCCATCCATGCCATGGCTGATCAACAAGGCAGCGGCGGGTCAGGAACCATGGCAACAGCAGTTGGGCCAGCCATGGGTACAGTAGGAGATGCATCTGCTGCAGTAGCGGCAGCCCCGAGTGGTGGGGCGTACCCCCTGGTAGGGTGGGGGGTGAATCCCCTATGAGGGTGGGGACTTAACCCTAATAGTGGTCCCCAAGTCACAGTTGGGGCCTCACAGTATCCCGGCGTGACCCAGGGGCAACAGACAGGGGCAGTAGGAGGTGGAGCCGGCGCAGCAGGAGAGGAGACCACCCAATTGGTGTGGTGGAACAGAGCCTGGGTACCGGCAGACCGCCCCGCAGCACCAGGTGCGAGTGGGCAGGCCACGGGTATGGGCATCACCCCCTTCCAAGCGGGGCAGGCACTTCAGGTGTGGGGGTGCCAAGGGTCCCAGTTGGCCCCTGAATACACTCAGTGCCCAGAAATGGGGCAGTATATGCTCCCTGGGGTGGGCTATGCAGCAGTGTCAGCCTCCATCGGGGTACACCTCTTGCCGGCCACTCGGTAGACGATATGGAGGGAAGAGTTTCTGGATCTGTGTGCCCTACTCTTCCAAGACCCATTGGTAGACCCGGCGGATACCAAGGACAAGAAGGAGAAGGAGCGCTTTAAGCACCCTAAGGCCGACAGGAATTGGACCAACTGGACCGCGGCCTTCGCAATTTACCAGGGAGTCGTAATCCATGCAGGCTTGCCGAGCTCCTCAAATACACGGACATAGCCCACCGGGCATACGAGTCAGGACTGCCTAGAGCCTAGCTCCGATAGGACGAGGAGTTTTGCCATCAGGCAGCCTTTACCCCGGGTATGCGCTGGGATTCCCATGCACCCGACTTGTGGTTGGATTGCATGGTGGATGCGGCGAGGGCCCCCAAGTCGCACAGTGGCCACTTATTAGCAAAAGGAGGAGTGACACCCGACAATGATCTTTTTCATGGCGAAGGCAAGCAGTCAACAGCTGGCCAGGCAAACCAATGCTTCGAGTTCAATCATATGGGAAGTTGTTCCTGTGCGACGTGCAGATTTAAGCATTCCTGTCCCAATTGTGCTGGCCTGCATAATGTCGCGGCCTGCCCCAGGGCCAAGTCGACCAGTAAGAGTAGGGCCCCTGCAGGATCGTCGGGCAGAGGGGGGAGGGGGGACAGCCGGCTCCGGCAAAGGGCCCCAACTCCAATTAGAGTAGAGGGGCTGGTGGTAGCCTTAGACCCCCACCCGGACAGGGCGGAGGTAGAATACGTAGTCAGGGGGTTCAGGGAGGGGTTTTGCATTCCAGTGGCAGAGGTCCACCCGCACAAAGCTGCGCCCAATTTAAAATCAGTCGTGGGCCTAGAGTCAGCAATACAGCAGAAGATAGAGAAGGAGCGTGCCGAGGGTAGGATAGCCGGCCCTTTCTCTTCCCCACCGTTTCCTGACCTTGTGGCTTCACCATTGGGGGTAGTCCCCCAAAAGACCCTGGGCAAGTTCCGTATGATCCATCACCTGTCATACCCAAGAGGGAGGTTGGTTAATGACACCATCCCCAAGGAACTGGCCACAGTGAGGTATACATTGTTTGACCCAGCTGTGGACCTAGTGAAGTGTCATGGGCCGGGGGCCCTACTAGCAAAGTGTGACATAAAGTCTGCTTTCTGCTTACAACTGGTGGATCCAGATAGTTTCCACCTGTTGGGGCTTACATTTCAGGGGCAGTTTTACTTTGATAAGGTGATGCCAATGGGATGCTCAATTTCACTGGAGCGAATTGCCCCCACCATTACGATTCGGACATAAGATCTAATCTGAATAAAGAGTGTGGCCGTTTTAAATCCAATTTTGGTGTTGTGTCATCTTTGATGGGTGTGCCGACAATGCCCTATTTGTGTCGGAAATGGCATTCACTGATTGCTTGTTTTAGGCTTAATCCAGATGTCCTCTCAGTTTCTTTGACCCATTTCAATCTGGGTTCCGCCCTGGCTATGTTACCGAGACGGCGTTGGTGGCCTTGGTGGACGCTCTCCACTGGGAGATAGATGTAGGACGCTCCTTTCCTTTCCTTTAAGAAGTACCTGAAGACTTATTTGTTCTCTAGTGGTTTTTAGGATCCACTGCTGGTTCCCGTTTATGCATTTTCTCCTCCTTCCTTACTTTCATCTTTTATATGGTTTTAAAAGGGATTTGTATTTTAAATGAATTTTATATTAATTTATTATAATGTTGCAAAGTGCTATGAGCGCCATTTGTCGGCACACCGCCCCAATGAAACGCAGAGACAGTATCTGGGTTTAAAACAAGCTGCACTCTTTATTAAACAGTTATGGCCGGTGGGTAATTGCACAAAGCAATCTGGGTCCAGTATGCTAGCTACTTATCAACTGTCCTGGATGTGCCTTCCAGTGGCAGTGCCAATTAACATCAAAACTTCTCCCCTTCGACCGGTCACTAGCCGGGCCAAAGGAGCCACGCCCGCTCTGGGCAGGAGTAAGAAGTTACCGTGCCCACCTCCAACTTTGAAGTGCTGGACTCATGCAGCACACAGGAAGTCTGCCCCTCCTAAAACGGGAAGACCTCCCAGCCCATATGGCGCACCTCTTTTGCACCACCAGGGAGGGTTGCTGAGCAACCCCATTGCACAAAAACGTGGGAAGCCTTCTAACAGGCATCCAAACGCAGCGGTGCACTCCCTGCTACTGGAAGGGGTGCAACAAATCCTCCGTCGCCACCATTTTGCCGTGAAGGGGACTTTGGCAGAAGTAAAAATTATTATACTTATAGAAGTAGAAATTATTACTATACAAGTAAAAATTATTATCATTGGCCTTAATTGAATGTACCACAGATCCTGTGCAGAGCTGCTGCATGTCGTTTCCGCAGGGCACAATGTGTCCGCTATGGGGATTCAAGCAATTTGTGCGCACATGTATCCACACTGAATCCGCGGGGCATCGGATCAGGGCCAGGATCTATATACACATGTGTGGCAGAGAGTTGTAGCACAAGCCAAGAGAGAATCAGTAAATGGGGGGAAAGATTTATTCTCAGCCTGGTTTTGAAAGATTGGGCTCTGATCAAATTAAAGGGGAAAGCCTGATAGGCATCAGTTGAGCAGGCCCAGGACTCTCAGCTACAGAAGGAACACAGCCCTCAGAGGGGAGACAGTGAGGAATGAGCTCCGCTGAAGGGCTTTGGCAGAAGGAGTCAACTACCTAGTCTGTGAAGGCTGAAAGGACTCTGCAGGAGGAAAGAGCACAGCTTTGAAACCCAGGTGAAACTGGTGGCTCTAACAGACCCCAGCACCTCCACAGCATCAGCTGGCGTCACTTCCCGAAACTCATCCCAAGAAGATGGACCAGATGGGGCCTCCAAGACCTCATGCTCCAGCTCTACCACTCCTAATCCAGTGTCAAAGTTGCTCTGGATCCAAGCAATCTTGTCTGCAAAGTAGATGGCAAACTCCTCACAGCGGGCCTGGGATGAAGGGAGGCTGGACTGGCCAGCCCTCACACCACCCGAAACAGCTCTGCTAGACACGACTTTACAGACACTATGAGAGCGGCGAAGAACTCTTTCTTCGCCATCCTCACAGCCTCAACATAGGACCACAAATGGCCCTATGAAGAAGTCAGTCGGATTCAGCGTGAGTCCGACGCCAGCATTGCTCTAGCCTGCCTGTCTGCTTCATACACTGCAGCCACTCAGTAAACCAAGGGGCCCTGCAGTGACAAGACAGAGGTAGGAGAACATCTTGGAGCCACCCTATCAATAGCCCCCCCAAGCAAGATGTTCCAAGTCCGGACAAGCTCATCAACTGAGTGGCCGTCAGGGTCTAAGGTTAAATCCCCCAGAGCCTCCTGGAACCATTGAGGTTCCATCAGCTTCCGGGGGCAGACCAACCTAACTGGTCCATTCCCCTTTTGGAGGTGTTGCGCTGAGAGATTGGCCTGTAGGAGGTAATGATCTGTCCATGACAAATGCATCACCCTCATATCCCCCACTACCGGATCACTTGCCTCAAGGCCAGAACAGAACACCAGGTCGAGGGTGTGCCCCCCCACATGGGTTGGGCAGTTCACAACCTGGGACAAGTCCATGGTTGCCAAAGTGGCCATGAACTCTCGCTCTGCTCCCACAAGGCCGGCATTGGAATGGGTATTGAAGTCCCCCAGGACCAAAGTCCTGGAGGAGCCCAGCACCACCGCCGAGGCCAGATCTGCTAGAGCGGCAAGGGGCCTGGTACACCAGCAGCACCCGAAGATTGCCCCCAGCCAAATCGAACACCACATTTAGGGCCTCGAAGACCTGGAATCTCCTGGACTGGATACCTCATGACAGGCCATGCCTCCTTAAAAATAACAGCTACCCCACCTCCCCGGCCCCCAGTGCGAGGCTGGTGCTGCACAGCATACCCAGCTGGAACAAGATCAGCCAAAGTTGGTCCCTCCTCCTTGTCCAGTCAGGTTTCTGTAATACATACAAGGTCCACAGCCCCATTCAGGATTACGTCCCGGATTACTGGGGCCTTATTTGCCATGGACCTAGCATTTAGCAGCATCAATCCCCCACTGGCGGACCTTAGACCCTGCCCCACCTTCACCCCCAGTGGTGGGGAGGAAGGCTCTTTTGACCTCTACAAGGGACCTAGGTCCCCTGGAAGCCCCACACCCCCATGGGCCATACCGTCCCCGCCCCAGAACTACCCTTATTGCCACTCCTCCCTTCCTGTCCACACCTCCTTGGCCCCCTCCTACTGGCTGCTCCCCCTGAGCCCTCAGAGGTCACCCCAAGCCCCCCACCCCCTCCCATCCCCAGGACTCCCCCTCTCACAAGGGCTATTTTGACCTCCACAAGGGACCTAGGTACCCTAGGAGCCCAAACCACACACCCCCGTGGACCATACTGTCCATGTCCCAGAACCACCCCTATTGCCACTCCTCCCTTCCTGTCCACATCACTCTGACCCCCTCCTACTGGCTGCTCCCCCAGAACCCTCAGATCCCCATCCCCCTTCCCCAAAAAATCCCTCCCCCCGCCCCGAGCTGTTTTCAGGAGGGGCGGGATATAAATTGATAAAATAAATAAATATAAATAAATAAATCTCCCCTCCCTCCCCATTGTTCAAACACTGCCTCCCCA
>QEPC01002298.1:2432842-2451140 GCA_003113815.1 Sphenodon punctatus | reverse complement strand
TCTGATTATGGGGGGCGGTGCGTCGACAAATGGGCCTTTGTCTTGCTATTGCTAGCAGAGACACACAACTTTAAAAATTGTCCTGATCCGATAAAAAATAATGGAGTGCATCTCTGAATTGTGCTTTGTAAAGGAAGAAAATTAATATTTTATAGCCCTTTACCATTAGCATTGTGTATAAATGGTAGAACTGGACAACTGCCATATTTCCATATCAATATTAACATTCCGAATACTTTATTATGAATGCAGCACTTGTAATTATCTGTGGGCGTCTGGCACCATTTACAATAAAAACTGTTCAACTGTTTACAGTTACCATGGTCGACAATAAGATGTGTTTATAGATCCAAGAAGTATTTTGGAGAAACCTCAATCCATCTTACTGCCTACATAATTGAGATAAAGAGAGGGAAATAGATCCATTTAGATTTAAATATCCATAAACCCTAGATAAGATTATAAAGCATTCTTAGCATAAATTCTGCCACATACAACTGGCCAGACCAGCTGTAACCAGACTTTAACTAGGAGGAGGATTTTATCCATCTCCAATGTTGCTGTCACCAGTTGGTAATTAAACACTTAAGTGTCTATCCCTCAGAGAGTTATGGTCAGCCTTTTCTTCTGACCCATGTTAAGTCATTTATTTATTTATTTATATATTTCATTTATTTCATTGATTTATATACCGCCCCTCCTGAAAACAGCTTGGGGTGGCTAAAAATTTAGTATCTGATCTTCATTAATAAAGATCCAGTAATACTCTGTATGGCAGAACAACTGTATTTTCTCTTCTACAGATACACAGCTAGAGTCTGGTAGAAGGTCAGAAGACAAATATTCCGAGTGCATCACACATGGAAGGTATTTTGCTATGTCACTCAGAATATGAATGCGTTTAACAAATTTGAAGATAAATTGTGATATGGTGACATAGCTCAAAGTATGGGAATAAAACCGGGAGAAGTCTTTAATAAAAGCAGCAGATCCCACCACCGGTCAGAAAAAGCCACACCCTTTGGCTAGGGTTACCAAGGCTCTGGGTTTGGCCTACAGACTCCAGTTTTAAAATCCCAGAAACTCCAGGTCAAATCCAGAGCCTTGGCAACCCCACCCTTGGCACTTCCTGTAGTCATTACACTTACAGTGGTGAGTGGGAATCATGTATAAGAACATTTGAAGTTCCATACTGAGCCAGACCAATGGTCCTTCAAGCCCAGCATCCTGTCTCCGACAGTGGCCAATCTTGGTGGCTTGGGAGAAGTACCCAACAGGTCATAATGGGTACTTCTCCCAAGTCCTTCTCACAATCCATTCCCTGTTGTTCACTCTCAGCTCCTGGCAGTGAGGTTACATTCCCCAAACTTCTTGTAAAATAGCCATTAAAGGACCTAGCCATTAAAGAATGTATGCAACCTTTTTTTTAAAACCCACCTATGCTACTGCCCTTGACCATCTCTTCTGGCAAAAAATTACACAGGTTAATGGTGCACTGAGTAAAAATATATATATATATATTTCAATTTGTTTTAAATTTGCTGCCAGTCAGTTTCTTGGCTTCCCCTAGTTTTAGTACTATTTGAGTGGGTAAATAATTCCCTATTTACTTGTTCCACACCACTTATGATCTTATAAACTTCTATCATAGCTCCTCTGAGTTATCTCTTCTCCAAGCTGGAACATATATAGAACTAAGGAAGTTTACTGGGTTGAGTTCCTGTTTTACATTGAGCCTGGCTAGGCCCAAACCATATTGTTGTCACTCCCACCCCCCAAATTAAAAAAGCTTAGCCAACCCATACTGTTACTTCTCAAACAAGCACTACGTCTAGGCCTAAACGATGTTGCCAGTGGAGCCTATTGTCCCATTCATATTTATTAATTAATTCATTTATTTAGCACCAGCAGTGTACCTGATGCTGTACAATCAATAGCTATAGACAAGTCACTACCCCCATGTGGCTTACAATC
Organism: Sphenodon punctatus; assembly: GCA_003113815.1. Lineage (NCBI taxonomy): Eukaryota > Metazoa > Chordata > Lepidosauria > Sphenodontia > Sphenodontidae > Sphenodon > Sphenodon punctatus. The sequence continues at coordinate 2,449,166 of QEPC01002298.1, read as the reverse complement.
CAAGAGACAAGGGAGAGGTGGATATCGGGAGAGACAAGAGTACAGTCATGAAGTTGAGAAGTTGCATGTGCAGGTACTTGACTTAATTACAGGGGAGTGAAGGGGAAGAGGATGCAATTTCACTCAGGATGAGCTAAGGAAGGCCTGACAGAAGAGGTATGTTTTCAGGAGGGATTTGAAAGTTGGGATAGAGGCAGCAGAGTGAACGTATCTAAAGAAGGAGTTCCAGGCATAAGGGGCAACAAGAGAGAAGTGGCAAAGATGTTTAGAAGAGCAAGGGGGTAATGCATGGGCAAGGGCAGAGGAGGTGTGAAGCTCCCAAGCACGAATGTGGCAGGATACAAGAGTGGAGAGAGATGGGGGATCAAGGCCATGAAGAGCCTTGAAGGTGTAGACCAGGAGCTTGTCCTGAAAGAGTTCACGTAAAGGGAGCCAGTGTAGCGTGGAGAGGAGGGACTGAATGTGGTCAAAGCAATGGGCAAGGTAGATGACTTTGGCAGTAGAGCATTGATCGGAGATAAGGGGGGCAAGATCAGAGCAGGGGAGAACAGAGTCCAACCCACCACTCTTGGGCTTCAGATGGCCCAAATATGCCTCATTTGGTTTAGGTGTACGTTGGGTCTCCTACTCCATCCCCTTATTTAGTTACCTGTGGGCTGGGATCCACCATGCCCTGAAACTGGAACATGCAGCAGGCTAATCTGATGAAGCAACTCTGTATTGGGCTGGCTGGAGAGAGTTACTACACCACATGTTGAGGCAAAGAGTCTGCCTTCAAAGATAGTAAGGGCTCAGGGAACCAGCTGCTTCACCCAGTTGGCCTGTAAAAGAGGCACACAGCGTAAAGGGCCGGGGGGGGACCCTGAATAGAGCTGAGAGAGAAAATGACAGCCCTTCCCCAGCAGCTTTACAAAACTAACAGGTATGGATGCTCTCACAAGAGCTAAAGCATCCCTGCCTAGTGGTGATTCAGTGCATGCTGCCCTGGTTTGTTTCAACAGCAGGCACACACAGAACTTTGGAAATGTAATTCTACTGGGCTCAGATACAGGCAGCTAATAAAGCAGCAGTGCTCCAAATCCATCTGTACTCTCTGTAACCGATTTTGAGAAAAGGACTGGTAGGGAATGGCTCTCCAAGCCACATCCCATGATCCAAGCGTAGGCTCAAGTTACCAAGGGGTGGGCTATAGCATGTGGACCCAGGGGGAATTTAAACTCAAGTTACCAAAGGGTGGACTGCAAGTTGTGGTGTGGAGGGCCTGGTGCTGCTGTTACAGTGAGTACAGATCTGGTTTGAAGCAGATAATATAGTGATGTCAATAGCAAAAACCAAAACACCACCACAAAAAATCCACCTCTTCTACACGAATTTGAATTGGGGCCTAAGAGAGATATGCTGCAATCCAGAGTAGTCCATTGGGCTTCACTTGGACTACTCTGGAGTAAGTGGTTTGTGAATTGTGGCCAGATAGGTAGCAATACAACTTGAACTGCACTTAACTATCATCCTCATTTTTTCCTTTCATTTTCAAGACTGCTGCAACCAGAACAAAGAAACAGCCATCTTTAAAAAAATAAAATAAAACAAATCTTCATCTACCTACTTTTTGCTGTTTAAGGGCTCTTTTACCTGAGGAAAACATGACAGTAGCTCTCCTCTGCTCAGTTTGATGCAGGAAGACTATAGATTTGCAACACAGTCAGGCAGTTGCATTCCCAGACAAAACTTGCCAATAGGCCTCGGCCTGTCCAGCTGGTGCTAATTTAATCAAGTTTAGGCAGACCAACAACTGAGGAGCTGAGGAAAAACAACAGAGCTACTGCTGTAAAGAGGCTGGCAGCTGCAGCCTGCAGTGTATTTCAGAGTTTGTTTCTGCATGGTATGCTACACTGAGGATAAACTCCGTTATAGCTTCTAGAAAGCTGTCAGGAATTTGATATTGTGTTTATTAGAAACTCTGGAAGTTATATAATTTCATCATTTTGTTAATACATTTTTGAACAGTTTACATCTCCAGTTAAGTTAAAAGGCTTTTAGTCCCCCAAGCATCTTGGCACTTTCTCCCACACTGCCCTTAAGCACAGAGAAATGCCCGAGTCAGCTGCCTTGCTCAAACCTACATCTGTCTTAGGCTGTATTCTCACCTGCGGTGGCAGCAGTGGGAGGGGCGAGGGAAGACGCGGCAGCCCAGAGGAGCCGCCTGACAGGAAAAGAGCCAGTGCAAAAGGGGCTCTGCGGCGGCTTCTCTCGCACATGTCAGGGTACAAAATCCTGTCCTGACATGACGAAAGAAGCCGCGGCAGATCCCTGTTCGCACCGACTCTTTTCCCGTCGGCCGGCTCCTCTGGGCTGCCGCGTCTTCCCTCGCCCCTCCCACTGCCGCCACCGCAGGTGAGAATACAGCCACATTTGGTAGCTCTTACCATGACCCGTCCCCAAGATCTCACAGCATAAAAGGGGAATAGTGCATTCACACATTACATAACCCCAGCAATTATAATATCCGATATTATCTCAAGCAATTATAATACCCCATTTTTGTCATGTGTGAAAGCAGTCATAGTGTGGAACAGATCTCACAGAGAATGCAATAACCCTTTAGTACCCAGCATTATAGCAACCCACCATCATCTTAGCATGCTCAATTAAGAACTGCCTCCAACACTCTCTACTTAGTCCTCGATGTAGGGCCCCATCTAGGTCTCAAATCCAAAGCCCCAGGTTTCTGGAGCATTGTCTCAGCTGCTAGTACCACTACCTAAGCCTGACCTCAGTGTTTTTCCGGCCCTTGCCTGAACCAGGGTTGCCACCTATGCAAAGTTTTAAGGAACACTTATGAAAAATACATGTTGCAGGGCCTGCATTGGTGCCTTAGGTGCCAATGCAGGCCCTGCAACATGTATTTTTCATAAATGTTCCTTACAAATATGCATATGTGGCAACCCTTGCCTGAACCATGCCCTTCTCGGGTGTCTCCCATGTACTTCAGCCCTGCCTCCCAACTTCCTGATTGGGTACCAGCTAGCATAAAAGACATGATCAACACCTACTCTTTCTCTGCTGCTTGCTCCACTCCATGTTCCTGATCCCTTTTCTCTCCTGTTCCTTGTTATCTAGTCCCCTTGCTGTAGCCCATAGCTAGCCCCATTGTGCCCAGCCTCTTCTTCTAGTCCTTTTGCCTGGGCCCTAGACCTGTATTCCCTGATTTCATGCTCCCTATTTATTATTTATTTATTTAGATTTATCCACTGCCCTTCCTGCAAAGGCTCAGGGTGGCTCACAATCAATAAAACAATGATAGAATTTAAACAACAAAACCTCCCCCTCTCCCCACAACCCTCCCCAAAAACCCATCCAACCCCTTTCCCCACCCACCATATGCCTTTTCAATTAAAAATTTTTACACCACCTCCAGAAGATGCTCTGGCTCAGGCTCGAGCAAACCTCCTGAGAAAGGGAGTTCCACAAAAGTGGGGCAGCAACCAATAACACCCTCCAATGCAGCCCCATCCTACAGACAAGGGCAACCTCTCTCTACCCGACTCCCTCACCAAAGGCCAGGCGGAACAGCCAGGTCTTACATTGGGCATCTTTAGACATAACGAAGATCAGGTGTCAAAACCTCTAAGCATGTGTTTGGCCATTGTGTGTAAGCAAGCAGTACAACAATCCCAACACCAATTTGGCCACTCGTTGAACACACAATGTGAATGCCATTGCATCACAAGGACAATTTGCATGTTCCGGCTGAACACGTGGCCAAAGCGGAGTCTAATGCTATCGCATGGCATGGTAGCAGGTACAACACGGGGAACTAGGTGGCAGTGCTTGCGTGCTGAAATCGGGTGGTGAGCAAAACACTGATTTGCCCCACGATGTGGTGTGTGTCTAAGCTGTGTTCACAAGGAGACTAGTGCCATCTACAAAAGCTCACCTAGGAGGGCCCCAGGCACTAGAAAGGCTCCTTACCACCACTTCCTACTGCTCTAGAAATTTACTATGGAAAGGCATATGGTCAGAACAATTCTAAGCCCCAGCTACTCACAACTGCCCGAAAAGATTCTTTTGTGCCAGGGACTGAGCTGACCAGTGGTGTAACTAGATCTGATAGGGTGCAGGGGCAAGCCAAATGACTAGTTACTCAGGGACCTTCCCTTCCCCTCAACCCTTCTCCCCCATGTTGTGCCATTTCTCTCAAAGCTGCTGAACAGCACCACCACCACCTAACTATTTGCCACCTCCCTTTTCTTCAGTCAACAGTGGCAGCAGCAAGAAAGGGCCAGAGGCAGGTGAACATCAGAAGAAAGTGACATTGGGCCACTCAGAGCCAGGAAAGCAGCCAGGAGCCCATGGACCACAAGTGGTTGGTTCTGTCTCACAGCATTCCCTGCATGTCCAGGCTCTGTGGCAATTGCCCCAGTTGCCCCACCTATTCTTATGCCACTGGAAGAGACTTCAACCTGCCTGAGAAAAAGTGAAGTGGAATAGCATCTTAGAGTCAATGGCTCTAAGATACTCTCCCTTCATAGCTACTTATGTCCCTTTCCCTTGAATAGCTGTTCCCTTGTCATGGACGGACCATTACCTCCTACAGGCCTTGTTCCTGGTGCATGTATGCCCCCAGAGAGGTGCAGAACCGATTCGGATGGTTCGCCCCCGGAGGCTGATGGAAACCGATCGGTTCCGGAAGGCTCTGGGCAAGTTTCCCTCTGACCTTGACGACTGTTCCATCGATGACCTCGTCTTGTTATGGAATACCTTGCTGACAGAGGCCATTGATCGGACAGCTCCTAGGCGTCCGCTGCCCAAGCAACAGCTCCACAGGCTTCCTTCGTTTTCTGAGGAACTGCAGGAGCTGAAGCAAGAAGGGCGGTGGTTGGAGCGACGGTGGCATCGTTCACGTGCTGAAACTGACAGATTACATCATAGAGCCAGTTTACAAGCCTATGCTGTAGCTATGTGGGCAGCAAAAAAGGAGTATTTGCTACCCTCATAGCATCCGTTAAATCCCGTCCAGCAGAGCTTTTCCGGGTGGTGTGGAGGCTGGTCAGTCCGGCCTCCCTCTACCTTGGAGTCGAGTCATTTACTGCTCGCTGTGACATGTTTATGGATTATTTTGTGAATAAAATCACTCGGATTCACCACGACTCAATGCCGCAATTAATACATATGGGGAACTGGAGGTTATGGAAGCCTCATCTTGTCTGGTTTTGTGTGATCAATTTCAGTTGGTGACACCAACGGATGCAGTTGGTGTTCTTGGGGCTGTTAGGGCCACATATTGCGAATTATTAGGGATGTGCGAACAGAACGCAGTTCGGACGTTCGGTTGTTCGGTTTGAAACCCAAGTTTGGGTTCGATTGTTCGGTTCAGTGGAGTTTGGTTTGGCCGAACTTGGCCGAACATCCAAAAATAGTGCTATTGATACTGATACCGAAATAGATTTTTTTTTTTTGTATCATTATCATTTTGCTCTGAAACCACCCCTGGTCTCCACGCCTGGTGCTATGAAGTCTGCTCCTCAGCTGCCTTCCCCTTCCAGACTTGTTTTTCCCGACCAAAGTCACGTTTTTCCTCCCCCCAAACTCATCCTAACTTTTCCAAACTGTTTGTCCGTTTGAACGTTCGGTTCGGACGTTCGGTTCGGTCATCCATACAGGCCGAGTTTGGCCTGAACTCTGAACATTCGAACCTCATTTGCACATCCATATGAATTAGATCCTTGCCCGTCCTGGCTGATTAAAACTTGCTGGGAGACAATGGGATCATTGCTGGCTGGGGTAGTCAGCACCTCCCTTCGGGAGGGCATATTGCCGGGCTGTCTCAAAGAGGCAGTGGTTTGGCCTCTGCTCAAGATACCATCGCTTGATGTTGACTCCCTTGCCAGCTATCGGCCTGTCTCTAACCTTCCCTTTTTAGGAAAGGTTATTGAACATAGTGGCTCAGCAGCTCCAGGGACATCTTGACTGCATCAGTTATCTGGACCCCTTTCAGTCGGGATTTCATCTGGGGTATGGCACCAAGACTGCGTTTGTGGCTTTGGTGGATGATCTGCACTGGGAAATGAACCGGGATCATTCAACCCTGTTAGTTCTATTAGATCTTTCAGCTGCATTTGATACAGTTGATCACGGGATGTTGGTGACGCGACTGCGGGACTGTGCAGGGGTGGGCGGGACTGTTTTTGAATGGTTCCGCTCTTTCCTGACCGTAAGAATGCAGTGAGTGGTTCTTGGGAGTCTTTTTCATCATACCGAGACCTCTCATAGGGAGTCCCGCAGGGTTCGGTTTTGTCCCCTCTCCTGTTCAGCATATACATGCAGCCACTCGTTGATGTGATCAGGAGGTTTGGCGTGCAGTGTCATCAATATGCTGATGACATCCAGCTGTATCTCTCTTTTTCAACAGACCCAGGCACTGTAGTCTCGGTTTTTACTCGGTGTTTGACAGCAGTGGGGGACTGGACGAGGACTAACTGACTGAGGCTGAATCCTGACAAGATGGAGATGTTGGTGGGTAAGGCGATGCAGATGGTGGCCCCCATTATTGGCGGGGTCTGCCCTCCATTAGTACCCCAGGAACAGAGTCTGGGGGTGCTCCTCGATGTGCAGCTACACCTGGATGTCCAGGTGGAGGCTGTGGTGAGGAGTACTTTTTGCCAATTACATCCGGTGCGACAGCTTCGGCCATTTGTCTCAGGCTCTGACCTGGCCACCATCATCCAGGCTTTCATCACCTCCAGATTGGACTATTGTAACACGCTGTACGTGGGGCTACCCATGGTGACGGCTCAGAAACTGCAGCTGGTGCAGAATGCGGTGGCCCGTCTTCTGGTCGGACTGGGCTGCTGGGAGCATATCACACCAATGCTCTGCTCTCTGCACTGGCTGCCAGTGGTTTTCCAGGCCCAATTCAAGGTGTTGGTTTTGGCCTATAAAGCCCTAAATGGCCTAGGCCCTACCTATCTGCGGGACCACCTCACTACCCAGGTACTGGGTACTGCGGTCATCTGGAGGTGCCCTGCTTGAGGTCCCCCGAGTCTTCCAGGGGCCAATGCAGGGGAGGGCATTCTCGGTGGCCGCACCACAGCTGTGGAACTCCCTTCTGTGGCAGGCTGTTTGGCCCTGAATCTTCCCTCTTTTCGGAGAAGCTGTAAGACCTGGCTGTTCCGCCAGGCATTTGGCGGGGGAGATGGGAGAGGGGTGGCTGTTGGGTAGGGGTTATTTTTCTTTTTCTTTCTGTCCTCCTTTTAGTTGTATTTATATTGTTTTAATATTTGTTTGCAAATTGTAAGCTGCCCCGAGTTGCCTGTGGCAGGAGTGGCGGAGTAGCAAAACTCTAAAAATAAAATAAAATAAATAAATAAATAAACCTGAGAAGAAAATTGAACCCTTTCTGTTTATTGTTTATCAACATTTGTGGGAACTTCCCTTATCTAGCACTGATCTAATTTGGAGCTAGGAATTATCGATCCTTATGAAAAAGGACTTCTTGTCAGAGCTGAACACAAGTCAGGAAGTGCACAAATAGGGTGCAATCCTACTGCTGGCTTACGCTGGTGGCAGCACACTGGTGTGCTGGATGGCAGGTGCTCAGGTGCGCACGCACCTCATGCGCACAGCAAGCCACGCAGGGCAACAGTGCAACCCATGCTGCTGCGAACCCCCCGAGCCCACACACCCTGCAGCCTGAGGGATGGAGCAGGTACGACTCTTGCTCCATCCTCTGGGCTGCAAGGTGTGTGAGCTCGGGGACTCACATAGGAAGGGGCGTGCAGTTGCACCAAGTGGCTTGCTGCGCCTGTAGTGAGCGTGCATGCTTGAGCACCGGTGGTCTTTCACTGTGCCTCGCGTAAGCGCTGTTTTAGAGGGTCGCAGAATTGCACCCATATTTTATAAAATAATTTTTAGGCACCTTGCTACAGATAGAGGTTTGTTAACAAGAACAACTGTCAAAGGGTTTAATCTAAGTTTGCCTTAATATGAAGCAAGCTTTTAATGTCATGAAACATTTACTGGGTTTGAATGGAAGAAGCAACATTTTCCTTTTGTAGACACAGAAAACAATTTTTTTTAATCCAGAAATTTGCTTAACACAGAGAGAGTTTTTAAAGTTCCAAATAAGGTTTAGACATTTTTTAAAAAAATGAATGCTTTCATAATTTATCAGTGGAGTCAGCTTTGCTTCCTGGATCTCAGACCCTAAGGACATGTGAGGCAGCACTCTGGCGCTGACAAGAGACACTGAAGTGAATCCATTGGTAAACAGTGTGTGTTCTCAGTGGAAATGAGAACCATGGTGTCTTCCAGATTCGAGTCTTCATGAATAAAGGCATGGAAGCTGACCAATTTCCTTGTCTTTGTTTTGTCTGAAAGCCAACATCTAGGGAACTCAAAGTGGAGAGGGAAAGATAAAGATTGTTTCACACACATAGGCTACCTAGATTCTCGACAAAGATGTCAAGCCAAAGTCTATCTCAAGCGATGAGAATTTAGTTGTTCAAAGACTGAATACTGTCATCATCAGCACTGAACATAAAAAAGGAACTTGCATTTCACAGCTGATTATTTTGGGCAGGACAATTCTCTGCCATTAAAGTCAATGGGAGTTTTGCAATTGACTTTAACAGTAGAGGATTGTGTTCTAAGTCACTTTCTCACAAAAAATTTTTTTAAAAAAATTCATATATTGAAGCATTTTCATTTTGCTTCAGACTTTTACTAGCATTCCAAGCTCTCCAAACTCCCTGATCCAACTTATGTTTCCTCCTTAGAGGGGATGAATTTGTTACTGTTTTACCAATGGATTCCCTAGTATAAGCATTCACTCGTATTAAGCAGTACTATTTCTGACTGCTTGAGAGCCTTATTGTTTTTGTTCTTGTATAGCCCAGGGGCTGAATATGACCTGTGGCTAGTTTTTAAGTTGCCCTTTTCCAGCTCCTGGATCTGGCAGTGGCTCTTGGATCCAGTACCTACCCCTGAGAACAGAAAAAAATGAGCTCATTGTAAGGGAGTAGAGATGAAGGCATGAACACACAGATCAGTGGCAGATCCATGATCTGGACACTTAGGGTGTTCCTCTTCTTGAATGCACCCTTTTAGCAACCTTGACCCCAACTTCTGTGTGGCCCTCTGACCTGGTCCTAATTTTCAAAGTGGCTCCTCAGTGAGAGGGGAAAAGGTTTCCCCACTCCTGTTGTTTAGCAATCAAATTATAGATATCTTGCTTCTTGCCGAACAATACTCAACGATAAATGTTGTCTTATGAAGTGTTGCACTTAGTAAGCATTAATTTACAGTAGTAGATGAATTCTCTTATCTTGAAAACAGTCTGTGACGGGTGTCCCAAATATTAAATCTCCTTTACACACAGAGATTATTTCAAACCACTTAGAAGTTATCTTATATGCAAGTCTGCATTCTTTACTGTGAAAATACTGATGATTTCCAAAGAAACTGCAATAGGTTCCAAAGAAACTGCAATAGGTACAAAAAGCCCACTGTATGGCTTATGAAACTTCAGGACTTCTAACTGCTGATGTGGCCTTAATTTAACATAACTTAGGACATGTTAAGGCTAATTCTTGTTAGAGTATTTTCCTTGAAGAGTTCAAATATTTTGCCTATTATGAAGAAACCTGATGCCTTTATTTCGTTTGTATGTAAACTAGTGAGAGGGCAATTAGAATTTTCTCATAAACAAAAATATGCAAAATTTCAAATCCAAATAGGTCTTGGCACCCTTGAAACAACTGCACATCATTCCAGAAGTTCGTATGCTATGGCCTCAAAAAGATGACACACATGAGGGTCTCCTTGGACTCAAGAAAAACACCATCCATCAGTTGTAATCACAATTTTTTGCTGGAAAATGTTCTACATAAACTTCACAGTCTATTATGACAGTCTATTCTTCAAAGACTATGAGGTTTATGTCTTCTGTTTTTTCAGACTAGTTTTCTGAAAAGCAAATTCTAAATCTGATGACAAAATATGAGCTTGGACAATACTACTTGCTATGTAAGAAGCCTGTTTTAGTCCCATCTCTGGGATGTTCTATTTTGAGGAACACATGACAACATAAGCTTTGAAAGGGCTCAACTATGTTCTTTGGCGGAAAGCATTCAAAAGGCTGGGGGAGGGCCAAAGCCAGCCTTACTCAGGGGCAACTGGAGCCTATGCCCCTGGCCTTATATTTTCCGAGGTCCCATGTCTCTTAACAGGAAACCTTCCCTATCAACGGGGAATTTCCCTAGGGTGTAGGCTGCCACATGCAATCTGGCTTTCAGTGGCTCCCTACTCACCAAGAGCCATGCATAGCCATGTCTGCCTCCAATAAGCACCACCAACCCCCAGACTCTAGTGCCATGCCTGCCAGGACCCGTACTCGCACCACCAAGTTTTTGCTCCTGGCCCCACAAACTCTTAAGGCCATCTCTGAAAAGGGCTTCAAGGACACTGAGAAGAGCAGCCATTTTGATATGCATGACAAGAGACTAAGAGAAGGAGGCTTGACAGTCACTAAAGAAAGACTGAAGACAGCTATCACCTCTAGATCTGAAAGAAAGATACCCATAGCCTTTCTGATCCTCTCTTTCACCCCCGTGTTATGCACTGTCCACTACAATCTAAGGAAGCACAGTTGAGGGAAGAGTAACCTGGAAGATTAATCCTTTCAGGGATTGGATCCAGACAGTTCTGATCCTTTCAGTAGTTACAGACTGCTGTCAGTGAGGATATAAACTGTCATGGAATTTGCATTAAATTAGGGATCAGTGTGACAAGGACGGTGCACACCTCAGTGCAAGAGATCAATACTGCTCTGAGCAAGATGGTTTGAGCATGGAGCCCCAGTAGTGTAAGATGCAGAGCCCTCCATTGCTGCACGTATAGCCAGACTTGCAGAGGTGCATGCTAGGGGTAAGGGTACATTGGGAGGTGGAGCACCATAACTTCTCAGCATCTTACAGCGGATAGCCCCACATGTGCAAGCAGAGTTTGCCCATGTCAAACAGCAGCTAGACTTGCCCCTTCCTTAATTTTGGCAGCTGCACTTGCCTGAAGCCCTGTATGTTGTGGGGTTTGAGGGAGAGGAGAGAAAGAGAGTGATGCAACTCCTGTAGCCTTGAGGAGTGACCATAAGTTTGGGGGTACAGGAAACTAGGAGTTTCTGGGTGAAATCAGACTAGCAGTTAGCCCACTGGATCCTGCGTTCCGTCCGTGCAGCCCCTTCGTAGCCTCCATGCACATGTTTAGTGTGTCCAACAGAAAAAAAAAACAGGCAGCCCCTTGCCCTCATTCCATGTGCTTGTGATAGCCTCCACACAGTGGTGCTAGTGATTGCCCTCCCCTCCCTACCAGGCCTGCCTTTCACCTAGGTGACACTCTAGCGATCTCCCTCCCGCCTGGGCCTGCCTGTCAGTTTGGCAGTTGTACTTGCGATCTCCATCCCCCTGGGCCCGCCTTTCAGCTGGGCGGCGCTGCTAGCAATCTTCTTCTGGGCCTGCCTGTTAGCTTGGCAGCCCCTTGAACAATATCCCTCCTCCAAGACCCACCTGTCAGGAGGACAGCTGGGTGGCCATGCTAGCAATCTCCCTCCCTGCTCTCCCCCGGCCTGCCTGCTCTCTGGTGCTGGAAGTCCTGGATGTGAGCAAGGCTGCAGGTGAACCTAACAGATGGGTCACGGGCACATGGGCACCCAGTTAGCTTGCACCAATCACCTAAAAAATGTTGTGAGTGTTCAGTCGGTGGTAGCCGTGTGACAGGTGCAGGCTAACAACTCATGGCCAACTAATAAACGAGGAGGTGGACACGTGGTAGTTGCAGGCTAATGTGGGCTAATGTTTCATTTGTTTTCACTGTCTATTTCACTTTTAGTGCTGAAACAAACAGTGGCCTTCATATCCACAATTTTTTTGCATTTTTATATAGCCCTCTAAATAACAAAATTATATCTGGAATCAAAATGGACTTTCACATATCTGTGAATTTTCTTTGGGTTTTGGCTGTTAATTTATTCAGTTTTATGATTATCTGGTGATTCAGTTCTTTGGTTACTTCATTTTTTGGCTATTGCACAATCGCAAATACCTGAAATGAAATAACCCAGTATCCAAATATTCAGACAACTGGTTTGTTCATTATTACTTATCAGGGCAAAACTGACAGATATTATGCTCAGTTAAGGGTATTCCTTTCAGTACTATTCATTTCCACAGATTGTGTCTCCACTAAACCTCACCCTCTTCATGTCAATCAACAAATGCTATGAAAGGAACTAAAAGATGCGCCCTCATTTTTATTTATTATTATTAATTATTTTATTATTATTAAAACAAGCGAATAGGTCAGTGGAACGAGGCACAGTTAGCAACAAAACTCGGGACATTTACCATGGCTTCCCCAAAGTATAGCTACCCAGTCACATTGCTAATACTGGTGCAACATGCTAACATACATCTCTTTAACTACTGAGCAACATGCCGAATCTCTTTCAAGTGTCTGCATTTAAAAAAAAAAAAAAAAAAAAAAAGCAGCCAGGTGTAGTTCAAATGGACAAGCTTTGAGAAAGGAATCTGAAGGTCAAGAGTTCAGTCTGGCTTACGTAAAGGGATGCTACATATGTGTGTGATTTTTTTTTTTTTTTAAAGTTTCCTTAATATAACTGCATTTAAAAACAGAGGTTCGGGCATGTGTTGAAGTTTCAGGGGTCTGAGATGGTGCTTTGGGGAATTATAAGCTGGGTTCCTAGTTTTCTCTTCCCAAAAATTGGAAATTCTCTGGAAGAAAATCCTAAATTCTCTTATTAAAAACACCAAAATCTGTGGGTTTTGGCTGTTAAAATTAGAAACTGTTTATTGCAAATAATTCATTTTTGGTGACAATTTGATGCACTGGTTGCCACTGCCACTCAAATAACAAAATAAAAGAATACCCCACACATGCCAGTCCAGGCACAGAGCCCCAAGTCTCCCCTTCTGCAGGTACGGGGGGGAGGGGCTCCAACTCCCTCTTCCCCAGCACAGACCCTAACATACCTCTGCCTCGCCAAAAGCCAGATGCAGTTGTGTTCTCGCACCAAACCTCTTCTCTCGGACACAGGCACACACCAGAACCTCCAGAGAGCTTTCATCTCCTTTACATTGCTGCTGCTGCCACTGCTGCTACTACTACCAGTGAGTTTTTGCAGGCAGAAATTTCCCAGAAAACCCAGAAGTCGGTGTTTTTCTCTGGGAAAACAGAAACTCTGCATTTTTCTCTAATAAAACAGGAATTCTGTGTTTTCCTGTTTTTTCTGCACTAAACGGAAATCTAGGAACCCATAAGTGCAGGGCTGTTATTCCTCAGTTTAGACTGCTGTAGAACTAGTGACATTTGATTGTTTGTCTCCCCCATCAAATCTTGGGCTCTATCTCCCTCACAGGGTGGTTCCTCCTCCACCTTAGGAAGCGTTTGTTAATTTCACCACTTGGGTGGTGAAATTATTCCTCCTTATCATCTAGAGAACTTGGAGGAGCGGGGTAATTATGTGATGGGGATTTTTTGTTTAGACAAATATCTATATACATAACCTTAGTTTAGAATGTAAAGATATTCACTGTCGAAGAGCTGTTAATAGCTTATCTCCTTGGCAGTGTTATATTCTTGTTTCAAGGAGCCAGAGAAGTAGGTCAAGCCAGGAATCTACAGAATAAAAATGACGAAAATAAATAATGTAATTTTAACCCTAAACTGGTGCATTCTTCCAAGGTAACCAATCTAGAAATTATTATTCACTGCAGCATCTATCATTTTGACATCCTCATGGCCTGGGGATATACAATCAGGCAATGAAACATTTACATTATTTCCAGATTCCCTTCCCATAAAGGGATCCATACATCATTCATTTTATTTTATTTTTTAATCTCATTTTCTCATCTTTAATCTTTTTACTGCCTGTATGGCTCCGTTACTTCAGTTTGCCAGAGAAGAGACGGGAAAGGCAGAGGGGAGTCTGTTTTGTCAACTTGGTGGCTCACTTTATCTCACAGTCCCATCCTGTTAAATGTTTATTTCTACTCTGGCAACGTGCATCCGTTATGAGGACATTTCTCTTCCCACTACTAAGCAGCATGGTGCTATCAGAAATGTGCTGCTGCAAATTGTCTTAGCCTTGCCACTGGCACACAATAATATACTGCAATTTTTTTCCAACATAGCAAACTCTATACATTCTCTCCTCAGTGTCTTTGTCATGAGAATGACCTGGGAAGAGTGTTATTAAACTACATTAGAAATGGGCCAAGGAAACAGTGGGTGATTTCAGACGTAACGGGGCCCGTTGACCCCATACCGAAATCACCCTAGTCATTCCCCGCCGGGGTCACCCTGTCACGCCACAACAGACGTACCGGGGATATCCCGGCGGGGAATCTGGGAGGGGGCGGGGCTGCGCGGCGCAATGTGCGGCCGCATGGCCCCGCCCCCGCCACGCTCCCGCCGCCCGCCCTCCGGGGAGACGGACGGGCAGCGGGGCCAATGAGGCCGCCGTGTCGGGCCGGATTCGCCATGGCCCGGGGTCCTGCTGGTGATCCCGGGCCATGGCACCCGACCAGACGTGACGCCAGGGTTCACCCCGGCATGAGATTGCATTCGACACGCGGCGGCCTCCGGTCCCCCTGCTTCGGCTACTCACGTGTCGAATGCAATCCCCAGCCATGGTAACATCTGGGGGGAAACATCCGTTTCCCCCAACAGACATGACGCTATCACAGCCACCAAGCGGAATTGAGCGTGGTTCACTGTGATATCGTCACGTCTGAAATCACCCAGTATTCAGTTCAGAATGTGCTTTGGTGTGAAGATACATTAGGGTTTGGGTTCAGATACAAAGGATCAGATACCTGGCAAAATGTTCTCCTGAAATATGTAAGATCATATCACCCCGTTACAACATCTTGAGAGAGAGAAATATCCTGATTTCATAAGATTGGGCCTTCGAATCACAGCCAAGCTTGTTTTAGTAATTTGAATATGCAAAGATTTCAATCCAAAGTAAATTCATTGTCTTGACTCAACATCCTGCAACTTCTGCAAACCTCAAAAAGCAGACTTTTCAAACCAAGACAATGAATGGACTGTGAATCGGAATATTTGCATATTTTAAGGGCCACAGGGATTTGGGGCATTCAGAATTTCAATGAATAATGTGGGTTAGGGGCACAGGGCAGCAGTTGAAGACAAAAGGTGAGGCTGAGGACAAGGCAAGGTCTGGGAACAGGACAGAGCACGGAGCTAGAGCAGAGGCAGGGCAAGGGCTGGATCAAGGCATGGCTGGGCGGAAATCAAAACAAAGGATCAGGCAGGAACAGGAAGCAATGCCTTGCCCAGCTTCCTGATGCTACTAGCCAGGCTTAGGTCCTGGCTAGTGGCCAACCAGGAAGTTAGGAGCCATGACAAGCTGAAGGGATATGTGGTCTGGACTGGCTAGCACAGACTTTCCACTGGGAATGGTCAGGTGAGAGACAAGGCAATGCTGCAGGAGGGCTGCCTACCACTCCAGAACCACTGGGGCTGTGGGTTTGAGACCTGAAAGCATTTGATTAATTTAAAATTATTTTTGGATATTACCCTCTGCCAAAATAAATAAATAAACATAGCTGGAAGAGATTTTGATTCGACTTTCCAATGAAGGCCCATTTTTTATAGTTAAAATCCAACAGCAATCTTATCAGTAGCTTAAGACAAAGATGAAGGATGGCCAAGTGGTTATAGTGGGAGCCATGGACATGGGAGATCTGGTTTGAATTTCTTACTTAGCCACATACCATTTTTTGCAACCCTAGACAAACATTGCTCAAACATCGCTCACCTTAGACAAATCTTACCCACATTTGTGAAGTGGGGATAATGGTATTTCCTTTCTTCTTGTAATATTACTTAAATATAGCATAAGAACATAAGAAGTGCCATACTGGGTCAGACCAATGGTCCATCTAGCCCAGCATCCTGTCTCCGACAGTGGCCAATCACAGTGGCTTGGGAAAAGCACCCAACAGGTCAAAATGGGGGATCCATTCCCTATTGTGTTTTCCCTCAGCTCCCGTCATGTTCCCTGATCCTGTCTGGCTAATAGCTGCTAATGGACCTATCTTCCAGAAACTTGTCCAAACCTCTTTTAAACTCAACTACAGTACTGAGCCCTTACCACAGCCTCTGGCAGTAGATTCCACAACCCAATTATACGCTGAGTGAAAAAATATTTTCTTTTATTTGTTTTAAACTTGCCACCTATGAGTTTCATGGAGTGTCCCCTAGTTCTAGTACTAGCTGAGAG
>QEPC01002298.1:2369075-2432742 GCA_003113815.1 Sphenodon punctatus | reverse complement strand
AACGTGATTCCCCGCCGTGATGAAGGGGCCTGTCTCATCTGGATGGCAACCAGGGCCATGGTCAATTCGGGCGGGCGCTGTGGCCGCATTGGCCGCGGCGCCTGCCCATCTCCCCAGAGGGTGGGCGGCAGGGGAGCATAGGGGGGCAGGGACATGCGGCCGCACATTTTACCGCATGGCCCTGCCCCCTCCCCAATTCCCCGCCGGGATCAGCTGGCACGTCTGTTGGACGTGACGGACTGATTCCGGTGGGGAATCAAAAGGGTGATTCCGGGACGGAGCGAATGCTGCTCCGTCTCGTCTTAAATCACCCTTTTCAGACGTTACGTGGTCCAGAGTCACCACAGTGGATTCCCAGTGGTGGTGAACCATTCAACCACCCCTGTGGTCAATAAAAGCCCTGAACAGATGTGACAGGAGCAGGACCACGGCAGGGAATTGGACTGGCAGACCATGACCCAGGGCAGTGCAACAGACATTACGCCGATCCCGGACCGGGCCATGGTCAAAGCACCCAGAAGGCGCTGGCGTGGCTCATCCCGGCTGCTGCCATGTGTCCTTTAAATCTCCCTCCGCGGCCTGTGTTGTTGCTGGTTGCTTGGCAGCAACGCTGCATGCTTTGTCCCCGGCTGGGAATCATTTTGATTGATTCTGGCCGGTGATTGCCGTCCAGACATTACTTTTTATTGTTTCCCGCTGGGAATCACTTTGACCACACTTTCGGAGATGGTCCGGAAGCATGGTTGAATTTGACCCCATGTGGGTACTGACTGTGGTGAACATCTGGCAGCCGCCGAACAGACATTCAGGATGATTTGGCCCCGCCATAGGATTGACCGTGGTTCACTGTGGTTGAGCGTGATCTCGTAACGTCTGAAAATACCCTATGTGTGAAGAGCAGATCATTGTGTGTTAAGAAAGTGGAATTGACTCAGAAGAGAGGTGGAATTAACTACTATTAAATATTTGCTATTAGCAACTCAAAACTATTTTTATAACACATTATGGAGAACTTCTCATAATGGCCAATAACATCTATAAGAACATATGTAACAGGGAGTGCAGCCTCAGGGTAAGTTCTTTCAAGATCTGCAACACAAAGACTCAGATCCATGTGGAATCTCCTAAAAAGTGTCCTTTACTCTCATGTGTTCAGCACTTCACCACAGTCCAGATGCCTCCCCTAAGCACAGCAAAATTTTAAAAATAAAATAAATAAATAAATAAAATAGGCCCTGCCTGACTACTCACAGTCCCTCCTGGCCAGATATCAAACCCCATGGTCTCTTTGTTCCATTCCCTGGCTCAGGCTACTGGCTCAGTCACCTACACCGTGTAGTCTATCCAGTTTTATCCCAGCTACCGGCTTAGTTGCCTACATCCTGTTGCCTTGTCATTTAGAGCCTCCCTCAAGGCTCTGCTGGCCAGGCACAGTCCCTCCTGAAACCAGCTAGAGGTAAAGCCCTCCCTCGCTTCATGTCTCACCTCAGCTATCTTCTTTTTCTCAGTTCCCTTTATTCCTTTCAGCCTCTGGGTTGGTTCAGCCACTCCCAGCCCAGCTGACCCTTCTCAGGCCCTTTGCTCTCAGGCCCTGGAGGCTAGCTAGCTGAGGCATCAAGGTGCTATCCTGCACCACCTCAGGCTAGTGCTACCTTCTCTTAAAGGGCCAGGGCTCAGGCACCCAGTCTGACCCTGCTACAAAGTACAAGAAAGCACACATAGACCTTCAGAAATACATTTAGGCAGATTGGTAAATAAAGAATTGTGGTAAACAACGATATCCAGATTTTTTTATCCAGTAATTTGTGGTTCATTTTATTAGCCATTTATTTCTATTAAAATATGTATCTTGCAATCTAGAAAAAAAGACCCAGATTTAACATGGAAATAAGAAGAGAAAAGGAAAAATATTCCAGTTAATCAAAACTGACTATGCCTTATATGGTCGCTGCTACTTGCCTTGACAAATCATTTTTCAAGGCAAGTAAAAAAAGATTTTCAATATTGAAGGAAAGGAAAGGAAAGTGTACAATGCACTTTGTCAGATAATACTTACATTATGGACAAACTTTTGTACCTGGGATTCAGAATAAATATCCTTCAGAAACTGTTCGATCTACTACACAACACTACTGACACGCAATTAAAGCTTACATCAAACAGCTCTAAATGTAGCAACACACATCCTTCTTGGTTTACAGCAGAAACAGAACATTGTTCTCCAGCATTCATACATCAGGTAACAATTTCATATAAACATTGTCTCAGCTTGCAAGGGGTTACATTTTTAATACAATACAGATTTTATTAGACACACTTCTTGTCTATGCGGATTGCTATGTCCATGGACTATATAACGTTGCCAATATCGACAATATCCTATCAAAAATTCAGTGGAGCCTTCCTAGCTGCCTGCAGTCTTACTACATTCTATTATTGCTGTTGTAGGAACCACTGAAGAATTAAAAGCAGTGAAATAAAGCTTCCTCCTTACACTTAGGAGAGCCACCATTTTGCAAGATTAGCTGAAGTCAGACAGTGCATTTAACCTTATTTGCTTTAGCAGCATTTCCAGGAAACCAGACAGGCCAATTCACATCCAATCAATATTATCTGCAAAACAGTTGGGAAACCTTTTAAAGTGAGACTAGGATTTGCCCACTTCTTGGAATATTTCCAGTAGTGTAGACTTGGAGCATGTTGTGAAACAAGAGAAATGATCTTCTTGTTCAACAGCCAAGACTGAATATAGTCAAAACTATGGGACAACCATAGTCAGCTCTGTTATGGTTGAGTAAGTGAATCAAAATTATAGCAACCTAGACATGTAAAGTTGGAAGAGACTTGGTGGTCATCTAGTCTAACCTTCTGCTCTAAGAGAAGATGGTCTATGCCTAAAACATCCCTGACAGATGTCTTCCCTATCTTTTCTTGATAACCTCCAGAGAAGAATATTCCAGTCTCCCTGGAATACTTCTTGCAGCTTGTTGCACTGCTGAACTACGTGATCCAAAGCTGAAATGAATAGCAAACTTCATATTCACAGATAATATCTACATGTTGACAACATATCTACTGCCAAAATTACCTCTATTGGTTACTTGTTTGTGTATATGAATGCCCACTGATTTTATAAGTGGACTTGCAAAAAGGTGGCATGGGAACAATACAGAGGAATAGCCCTGTCTCTCACACTGTCCCCTCTCCCTGTCTCCCCCTCCTTGTCTTTTAGATTGTAAGCCACAGGCAGGGACCACGTCTATTTCTATGTTTTGTACAGCACCAGGCACATGGCTGGTGCTATATAAATGTTTATAATAATAATAACAATAATAATAATTAATAACCCAGGGCCCTTGCTGTGGCTGTCCCAAAACATGGCTACTCTACCATACTGGCAAGTGCCCTTTTAAGGTACTGACCAACAGTTCTTTATGTAACCTATATGACAAGATAGTCTCCAAGTCTGAATTTAAAAAAGGGGGAACTAACAGTTACTCAGGTAGCTCTGGTGTTAAATATTTTGAAAGGGAAATGGTATGGTTATGGGTTCAAAGCTCATTTAGGTAAAAACAAAAAAAAAACAACCCAGTGGATAAAAACAAAAGTGATGCCACACCCCTGGCTGGGTTGTGTTATTGCTGTGGTGCGAACACAGCCAGGGTCAGATCGGGGAACCAACCACACATGACCCTGGCTGGGGAGCCTATTCTGTGCTCAGTGCCCTGTCCCACCCCCCATGATGGGCAGCCATGGCGGCCAATCACAAACTGCCATGGAGGCCCCAATCCCGGAAGGGTCATGGTGGGTCAGAACATATGTTCTAACCTGCTGTGGCCCACTTTGTTCCGGACTGACCATGGTGGGAAGGGTCGGTAACTCGGGCTGTGACTTTGGCACTTTGCTAAGTGAAAACCCAGGTTAGCCACCACCGTGCCCAAGGAAAGTTTATGGAAACATCTAGGGGCTTGAGCACAAACATGACAGTGGCCACAGCAGGACAATGCTGGTCAGAGTGCGTTACTGTCACATTTTTTTTACCCAGTGCATAAACAGGAAATAAGCCCTATTGTATTTTTAGTGTTGTTGTTTTACGAAGTAAACTTAAATATTAAAAATATCACACTTTCAGCCTACTACAAGGACCATGTTTGAACTTCTGACCTATCAGGCATCCTTGCCAACCTCTACCACTATAACTTACAGAAGGAGAGATTGGCTTTTGTTCAATACAGCCACCAGAACAATGATTCTGCATAGTGCTCAACAAGAGAGAGAAAGTGGTTCAAATGATATCTTTTACTGAACCAACCATTTTTATTGGAAATAAGCAAGCTTTTGGCCACACAGGGCCCTTCTTCAGGCATGTAGCATAACCAGTAGAAATATATAAACTAAGTAAATGTAGAGAAGGTATATATGAGGGAGCATGGAATGGGTGGTTCAACAAGTGAGATAGCTATTTGTAAAGTCCAGTAGCAGTATGGCCAGGTAGCCAAGCACTTTGCAGATGCTGTGCCAGGGGTCTTGGGCTCTAATTTGCGCTATATTATTTATGATTACCTCTGTTAACTGCTTTTTTTAAAAAAATAAACAACTATGAAGGAACAGCTTCTAGTTTCTCAGGTCAGGGTGAAATCCATAATCCATTAAAGCCAATTGGGATTTGTGTAGAGCTGCAACAGGTACTAAAATTAGTACCCGTGGGTAATGCCCACATTTTGGGGCACCCCATTTTGGGGTACTCAGCAGGGTCTCCAAGGACCAGCCAGGTACCCGATGTCCAAAAATGCTACCATTACCCAGAGAAACTGACAAGCCCAGTGGTCCCAGCCAGGGGTTGTCAGTTTCAAAGGCCGGACAGCACTTCCCTCCGCAGAGTGTCCCACAAGTGAGAGACACTCTGGGGGGGGGGGGGGGGAAACGGCCTTTGAAATTGACAGGATCCAGCCCCGGATCGCTGAGGTCCTGGCCCATGCCTATCAGTTTCAAAGGTCAGCCAGCCTTTCCCTCCTAAAGTGCCTCTCATCTGAGAGGAGCTCGGGGGGGGGGAGGAGAGAACAGCCTTTGAAGGTGACCGCCACAGCCAGAACCACTGTCGTCTGGGGCCTGTCAATTTCAAAGACCCGCTGGCGCAATTGAGCAGCCTGTCAGGTCCCATTTGGGCGTCGATGATGCCCTAATGGGGACAGGTCGATTTGGGCACCACAGAATCATTGGGGGTGCTAGAGTCTTCACGCACTCAGTTGCAGCTCTACAGCTGAGCCTTCATACTTTAAAAAAAAACAAAAAAAACCCAGAAAAGAGACATGATGGTACAGGGCAAACTTGAAACTTCATTAGCCGTTAAAAACAGCACAGAAAACACCAATGCCAGTCATCAATCAAATCCCCTTATAAGCATGAGTTATTTTTAGAGCCTTTTAAGCACCAACTGCCTCCATTCTCAGTGCAGTCTCTGCGATTTCTGGCCTGCTTTCCAGGACCTATTCCTAATGTGGCAGAAACAGGCAGAGATGCAGGCTCAGACACCATCTGTTTATGGCTTCGAATCTTTAAAGCCATAAATCTTTTCCTTTTCTTTACCTTTACCTTTACCAAATCTTTACCTTTTCAGTTCTATACTAATCAATGGGGTTTAAAGAGGAACTAGAGCAATTAGGTAACTGGGAACTACTGGGCAGAGGCCTTTATTTCCCATTGACTTCAATGGGAACAGAAGATCCAAGAATTGGAAACTGAGATGGGCCCAATTCTTGGATTTCTCCATTTTAAAAGAAAGAGACACTTTCAGCCTCTTTCGGTTAAAAACGAAAACCAAAAGTCCCATCCCTACTGGATATTTTTTAATGAGCTAGGCGGCGAGGCTGAAAGGTGCCCATGCACATTTGAGTATGTGGAGCCCAGCCGGTGTCCATGACCCCCACCGGACCAGACCAGCAACAAAAGTAAGTAAAGTACAGGAACCCTGGGGGTTGGGTAAAGCTGCGCCCCAGTGGGTGGGGGTGTTAGGGGTAAAAGCTCCCCTCCTCCACCCTCTGAGGTCGGGATTGGGGGGAGGCCCAGGGTTTTTTGGTTGGCTCCCCTGT
Organism: Sphenodon punctatus; assembly: GCA_003113815.1. Classification (NCBI taxonomy): domain Eukaryota; kingdom Metazoa; phylum Chordata; class Lepidosauria; order Sphenodontia; family Sphenodontidae; genus Sphenodon; species Sphenodon punctatus. The sequence continues at coordinate 2,426,653 of QEPC01002298.1, read as the reverse complement.
GTCTTGGAGTGTTCTCTTTTCCATTGAAGTCTATGGGAAAATTTCCCATGGACTTCAATGGGAAAAAGAACCAACACCGATAACGATAGGAGATCCAAGACACAGGTGAGCCGAAACTGAAAGAAACCTATACCAATATTTTGCATGGAGTCTCACCCCTAATATCCAATATAACTAGGGATGAAAACTGAAGGGACCAGAATAACCAAAACAACAGCTTTAGTTTTAATCCTTCCACACTTGGTGAGGAGATCACTCAATCTCAAAGGTTTATTAGAAGCATGTCAGTAGAAGGTGTCAGTAGATATAGGTGTGTACAAAGCATATAAAGAAACTAAGCCACATTTTGTTTAACTATACAACAGTTGATTAACATCTCTCAATTGTCTATTAACCATTTATTAAACTTAATATAAAGTATGACTGGTTTTGTATTGGTCATTATTATTATTATCAATCATTTATATAGCACCAGCAATGTATCTTGCACTTTACAAAGTAATGGAATAGATACGGTTCCTGCCCTAGGGCTTACAATCTGAAAGTCGGGGGCAGGGGGGGAGGAGAAGGAAGGGGAACAGAGGGAGGGACAAGGAGTGCAACATTCACAAGGATGCGAGGTCCCAGGTGCACGCGCTTGGCTTGGTTACATCAATAATGATGGCTGGTTGATTATACGGACAGGCATACGGACAAGCAAAATAGTATTACTGAATAGCACAATAGTTGCGAAAGTAAAAACTATGAAGTTATTTAGACTTGAAGAAGTGTTGATTAATAGCATTTTACAGCTTAATTTGGTTACATGTTCAGGATTTCATTTTAAGAGACAGGCAAGAGAATATTAACAATGAAATCCTTCAGTGCAATAATTTAAATATCTTAATTAACTGTACCCAAGTAATTATTTACCACCATTACAATTCATGAAGAAAAACATCCCAAAGTAATTATGGTTAATGAGAACTAGTGTTTAATTCTTTTGTTGAAATAGAAGGCCTTGAGACGTATTGGTCTAGTTTTCAACATACCATTTAACCTGTAGAAAACCAAGTTTCTGTTGTAGAGGCAAACATTTTGTTTCATTTGGGCATCAAATCTACTTAAAGAAGAGGGACAGCTGAAAAACACCACTGACTGCCTAAGTCTATTTCCCATCAACTAAATGAGGTAGTTTGATAGGAACAGGTAGGATTTTGAATGCTGGTTTGAGGGACTGATTAGACATATCATACAGCAGAGGGGAAGGCATACAAGGCCTTAACAGTGCAATCTTCCCAGACAGATTAATAATAATAATAATAATAATAATAATAATAATAATATAATAATAAATTAATAATTAATAAATAAAGATTTTATTTCTATAGTACCTCTCCACTAGAGCTGAAATGGGTACTTAATTTATTACCCGTGAGTGATTCCTGCATTTTATAGTACTGCATTGAATACTCAATGGGCTACCCAGGTACTGATCAGGTACCTGGATACTTGAAAAAATTGTAATTTCTGGTACCGATTTTTCAATTTTCTGATTACCAATTGGTATATCAGGTAAGAAAAATTGGGACAGGAAAAAAATTGTACGGGACTGGAAGTAAGTTTTCTGAGACCAGAAGTTGACTTTCTGGGATGGAAAATCAATAAATTGGAGTTGGAAGTAAAAAAAACAAAACAAAAAAACTACCAGATTTTGAAAAATTGGTACCAGAAGTCAACGTTCCGGGATTGGAAGTCACCATTCTGAGACATCGATTCAGATATTGAAAGTTCGATGAGCATACCCATTTTTTTAGGTACTTGTTGCACCTCTACCCTCCACCAAATGGCACTTGGAGTGCACCAAGGCTAGCACTTACCACTGGTGAAAGTTTCATTCACTTCATTGGGACATATGCCCCCATTAAATGGTATCTTTCTGGAGGATTGTGCCCTTAACGTCCCATCCTCAAAGCACCCCTGTGGTAATGGGAGCGTGATGGGATGGCAAAAGTCCTCTTGGACAAGAGAGGCAAAATCTTCCCCTGAATAAATCCCATCCTACTTTTATGCTCACACTTTACTCTAATGTGCTTCCCTGAGTGATACTACCATATACGTACACAAGACAAACAGTAAAAAGCCAGGAAGAATGCATAAAAACTACCCAAGTCATTAGCCTTTCTTACTCCCTACCTATTTCTTCCCCCCACCTGCCCATGAGAAAGAGCTCAGAATTTTTAGGGCTTTAAACCCCACAGACCTTAACATAATATCCTGTGGGATAAAAACTGGCCTTTCGTGCGCTCTATTATACTTTTTATGAGGGAGTTCAGCTGCCTAGCTGGCCCCTTTCCAGACTCCTTTTTCAGGTAATTCAGTGCCTATACTGGAGGAACAGTCCTATTCAAGTGAGTGGAATGTACCAGCATATCTCTTTGGCAATCAGAGCCTTAGTTCTTAATCTTGCAACAGCATAAATGCCTAGTGTTCTAGAAATTTGAAAAGGAAAATATGAACAGGTCCTGTTTAAGCTCCGTCTTTCCATTCCTATTTTGGATGGCAAGATACAGAGTAAAAGAAGAATAGGTTTGGAATCCTAACCCTCTTCCATGGGGGTATAATATAGATTTAACAGAGAAATCCACTTTGCTCCCACCCACTCCACCTGATACAAGCAGTGCTGGGAGGGGTGGAGGGCTCCCATTAAAGGGAGGAGTGAGCACTCTGTGGCCGGGACGCTGATAAGCGTCTGAGGCCAGGGCTGCTTCGCAGTGGTTGCCATGGGCAATGATTTTTGCCGTGAAGCAAGTCTCACAGCATGGGACTTGCGGGCTCTAGGTTCAGCCAGCAGTTGGTGTTGGTGCCAGAGCAGAAGCAAGCACCTGCCCGCCCACCCTAATAGCACTATGGGTATTACCGGCTGCCTGGTTTAAGGGGCCAGGGAGGAATTTTTCTGTTGGCACTCTTTGGCTCCTGGTGACAGGCAGATTTTTCGCCTTCCTCACAATGTAGTCATCAACAAATATAAGTACACTTGGATGTACCATTCTAGGGAGGCGGAGTGTGGTTTTCCTATATTTGTCATGCTCTTTCAGGGGTCTAGTTAGGTTAGAAAGTAATTTGAATAGTTAAGCACTTGGCGAAGACATCTCCCTATAAGATGGGGGATTGATGGCTTAATCAAGGGGTTCTAGTCATCAACCACCGGAGAAGGGGGAGTTCTGCACTCGAGGATATAGATGCCCCAGGTGGACAATGGCCTCCTCATGTCTTCAAGGTCAGTAATTATACAACACACATTCCCAACCCTGCCAGGCAGCTGGGGGAAGAGTGACCTAATTTATAGAGCATAGAGTCACGGCAGTTCACGAGGGCAAATCAGGCCACACAGAACTGCCATTGATCACCTGGGTGTTACTGGTAATCCAATGCGCCTGCCCAACCAGCTGGGCACCTGGGGTGTAGGATGTCGTAAATTGTAGACCACAAAGTGAGAGTGGAACCTGAGCGTACAGAAGGTCACCCGAAACTGCTTGGTTACGGTGTGCTACTGAACCTGGGATTGGGCATGGCCGAGATGAGTTGAATTGGATTTAAATGAATTCTGAATAAAGAGTGTGGCCATTAAATTCCAACACTGTGTGCTCACCTTCTTCCTGGGTGCGGAACAAACCACAACTCTGCAATCCCACCCAGTCAAATTGCAAAGTAGGTCTGCTTTTGAGTCTAGCAACAGACAATGAAAAAGAAAAAAAATCAAAACACAAAATCATTATAATTTTTCCAGGTGCTTTTATACTGCTAAAATCTTCAAAAATGTTGATACCAAATAAAGCCCTTTAGCATATACTGCATATTTCACAAACTGATTTAGCTTCCATGAGTTATGATCTCTCTCTTCAACTTGTGAACCAGTAACAATAACGGTAACATACCATCATTCCCTATAATGTTAAGCTAGCCATTAGAGGCTTTAAAAAAATAAATAAAAATATAAATAAGTAATAGGTATTTTTTTTATCCATTCAAAAATTTCAAAATGACTTGCCAACATATCACTGCCTTAGCTGTCACAGACTTTGTCATGTCATTAGACTCTGACTCAGATAACAATTCTCTGCCAGAAGAATTTTGGCAGAAGCAACAAAAATTCAAGTGATATTCCTGAGCGAGACTACAATTGACAGTCTTAGTGGCATGAAGGAATCCAGAAAACTTTGAATCAGAGGTGGCTTCAGAATTACAGTAATACAAACTGCTAAGATTCAGGGGAATTTGAAATTCTGTGCTAATGAACTCTTCCATTAAATTACATGATTTGGGGGCTTTTAAATATCACATGCTCTGTTGGAGACATTACTGGAGTACGTTGATGGCACAATAGAGCTTTGAAGCTAACATTCTCTCTCACTCACTCACAGACAAATATGCATACAATACATTATAATAAATTGGTATGATCTTGATTAAGGAGCTAAGATAATCCAAGCGCCAGTTCCTTTTTTACTGAGTGATTTATCATCTCACCCACGCAGACTGGCGTTCCTCTCTTTGTAGTGAACTGAGAGAAACAGCTACTCCTAGTGAGATGCATTCACTTCTCAAACTTCCCCCAGGTGTCATCCAGAGTGTGATCTGTTTTGCAACTTGACCATTTATTTGATTTTTCTGTTTAAAACATTTCAGAGCCAAAGATTGTTCTAGTTGTGCCAGGACATGTATATGAGCAGTAGCTGCTTTTTTGTTGGCACTGAAAGCAGGGAAAAAAGAGGGATGACAAGAGACAACATTCTTGCGTGCTTGTCAGTACCACATCTTTGATCAGAGGCTGCTAGCCTTTATTTCTGAATGCACTTTTTTTTTCCTACTATGGAAAGCAAAAAATAAAGAAGGAACTTGGGTTGCCATCTCTCTGCAGAAGGAAATCTGAAGGTGATGGAACCAGGCCAGAACAGGAGGGATAACTCCGTATGATGTAAGATCTACCCATATGGAGCGTTATGAATTAACAATGCTCTGCAGGGGTGGGGACATGTTGGGAAGGGGGTGGGAAAGTCCCTATGGTCTGCCCCCTTTCTGACATTACCTCCTCCTGTCATCCATGGAAATTAAAGTTATGTTAAGAGAGTAATTACTTAAACTGCCAGGGAAAGCAGGAGCTGTGTGAGAGGGCTAGAGGGGTTTAATTCCCCTCTCTCCTGCAGTCCACCAAAGAACCGCTGGCCCAGCCATGACACAATTACCCCACTTATAGTAACCACTGCACACCACTGTCACCAGGGTGCCAGCCTGTAAGGGGTCAGTCCTTTGCCGCCTGTATCGCCATGGTCTCAGAAAAGTAAATGGGTCAGGCTCATTTTGGTGTTAAACTAAGATTTACCCCAGTGAGTGTATCCAGTGCCAGTAATCACACAGACACAGGCTTTATATATAAAACGAGAAAGTTCTATATAAGTGTTAAGACAGATAATATTCGTTCAGAGTAAATACAGAAGGTGCACAATAAAATGAAATCAAAGTAGTGCACAATGCTTAACTTATGGTGATAACAACAGACATGACTTTGCCTTGTTTTGACCCGCTGTAGCCGGGGACCCACCTGCACGTGTGTGTGGATACTGCCAGATGTTGGCTTGGGATTGCCCTGGGCCATGTTGGCGGCCAGCCTGGGCTGCAACCTTGGAAAATCTCCAAGGTGACAGTCCAGGCTGCAGCCCACCCAACCAGGCAAAAGAGGGTCAGCAGGCTATTGCATCTGTTCCTGCACAGCATACCTGCCCTGGGCCAGGGACCACCATGGCCAGCTGCTGTGGCTGTGCCTGGCCGCCATGGCTGCCCGTCATAGTGGGGGAGTGGGATGCTGAGAGCAGACCCAGGCCATGCGGACAGTGAGACAGTTACCCAGCTGTGGGCACCTCAGTTCAGTGCCCCAACCTGACTCAGGCCATATTGCCTGCAATATTCCGCCCTGGGGCAATGCAGGGAGCAGTCCTGCCAACCACACATCTGTTCCCCCTTAGAAGCTTCCCTGTTTTTGTTTTTACCTAAGTTGAGGTTTCAGGGTGAAATGAGAATGCGGCCGCATTCCTGACAATATCTTATGCATTCTTGCTGAGGTTTTCAAAAATCTAGCAAGTTTCTCGAGAACCTCAAAAACTGCTCTGTGTATGTGCAAGATGGCTGCTACAGTCATTCTGCCCATGCGCGGCCCGTGGCCATTTTGTGCATGCCCAAAAGTATTCTTTGTGGTTTCTCAAAAATCTTGTGAGATTCTCAAGACCCCAAAACATTCTGTGCATGCGCAAAATGGTCACCATGGCCATTCTGCATAAGAGCAACTGCCTGGTGACCAACTTTGAGAATCTCATGAGAATGCTGGTGAGAAGCCCGATTCTCGCAAGATTCTCATGTCAGAAAATCTTGTCAAGAAGCCAATCTTCAACGAGATTTTTGAGAATATCAAGGGCAAGTTTCAGCCTTATTCAGGCCTAGTTTTAGAAACCCTATCTACCAAGCAGACAGGCTGACCCAGGAAACACATGGCAAATGTCGCTTCTCAGGAATTCTCCTTTTCTAGGTGCTCTCAAAGCCTCTTTAAATTCTTGAAGCTCATCTTTTGTCTCAGCCTTTGGTAAATTTCCGCTGTAGACGATTTGGTATTAGTCATTCTTGCTTACCAACCCACCAAGAAGCACCAGGAAGGCTTTATTAGGTATATATGGCCCTTAACGTCCCTTTCAACAGATAGCTTCAGCTGAGCCTCAGTTAACTTGAATTACCTTCCAATACAATTTCACATGTTTTAACATAACATTCATTCCATCTTATACAATCAATAATTAATATAACTTATTTGATACCATGACATTTTACATGTTACACAAATCATTTAGATACCAATGGTTACCCCCAACTTACATCAAATGCTTTTAAAATACGTGAATACAGAGACTCCACAATGCCATGCCAAGGAAGACGGTGCCCGTGACGGGGGAGGAGTGTGAATTTCTGGTTTCTTAATTTGGTGACTGGTGCTGGGGCCTGTGATTGCTGGCTTTTTTTAGTGGAATTTATTTTTCCGTGCAGTTGCAGACTGTTTTGCGGGGGTTGTGTGTGTTGTCTATGCTGTGGTATGGCACACAACAGAGCCTAATTGATTCACTGTAAAGTGTAATTTATACTGTTCTGCCAGCTGCTTGGCACCATGAGGTCAGAGTCAGACTGGGATCTCTCTGCCTGGCTTCATTTCCCAAGTTTTCTTGGTCTGTTCAAGTTACCATTGCCACAAGGTCATGCCAAGGAAGAGAGTGCTCCTGGGCAGGGAGGGATGTGAATGTGTGGTTTCTTCTGGGGCCTGTGCTTGCTGGCTTTTTTTGGTGGGATTTATTTCTCTATGCAGTTGAAGACTGTTTTGTGGGGTGGTTGTATTCTTCTTGAGTGAATGTCCCTTGCTAAGCTATATTATTGTGCACTGCTTGGTTGGCATGATGATAAAGTGGGTGCACTCACTGTTGTGGTGCGCCATGCTGTGAGTATGCTACTGTTGTTTGTTTTTTTGGTGGGGGAGATTTCCGCATACAGTTGCACTTTTTGGCGATTGTCTTTTGGAGCGATTGTCCCACTCTTGCTAGCCTGCTTTTCTGGGTAGTGCTCTGCAACAACTTTCCAAAGTTTTCCTATGTCCAGAATTCCAAATTGTTTAGTTTAGTATAGTATAGTTTATTTATTTATTTATTTAAAACTTATATCCCGCCCCTCCTGCCCAAAGGCTGCTCGGAATTTGAATTCCGAAACTTCGGAAATAGCTCCGAAGGGCCACCGAGTACTTGGACCGACTATACAGAACTTAGGTATTTGTCCCGAGTACTTGAAAGTACTATTCAGTACAGTCCTACTGAAGACATTCACTCTGCTTCCTCCCTCCCAACCTTCAAATCCCTTCCTGAAAACCTCCCTCTTCCATCAGTGTTTTTCTAGCTCATCATCCCTACAGACTGCTCAGTGATGCTTCCTCTACTGTCCTTTCATTCATGGTTCCCTTCTCCCCTGTAACTAAGCTAAGTATGTGTACATGCAACTTCTCAAATACATGACCTGAGCCGTGAATTAGACCAGGGCACATCCACAATTTTGAACTTACTAGATCTGTCGGCAGTGTTTGATACCATTGATCACGAGTTGTTGGTGGCGAGGCTACTGGACTGGGCCGGGGTGAATGGAACTGTTCTTGAATAGTTTTGCTCATTTCTGGCAGGAAGAACGCAGCGGGTGGTACATCATCTCCCTGGAATCTCACGTGCTGGAGTCCTGCAGGGATCTATTCTGTCCCCTCTCCTGTTCAACGTGTATATGCAATCGTTGGGTGAGGTCATGATAGGTTTTGGTGTGCGATGTCATCAATACGCCGATGATACACAGCTTTACCTCTCATTTTCGAGTGGTCCAGGTCCTTCAGTCTCGGTGCTAACCCGGTGCTTGGCAGCTGTGGGGGACTGGATGAGGATGAGCCATCTGAAACTGAATCCTGACAAGACGGAGGTGATGTTGGTGGGGAGGGCTGAGGGGGTGGTGGCTCCCATCACTGGCAGGGTCTGCCCCCCTTTAGCTGCTCAGGTTCATAACCTGGGGGTGCTCCTTGACCCACAGCTTCACCTGGATTGTCAGGTGGAGGCTGTGGCGAAGGGAGCATTTTGTCAATTACATCTGGTGCGACGGCTGCGGCCGTATGCCTCGGACTGGAATCTGGCCACCTCTCGACTGGACTACTGCAACACGCTCTACATGGGGCTGCCCCTTACAACCGTCCAGAGGTTGCAGCTAGTGCAGAATGCGGAAGCCCGTCTTCTGACAGGGGTGGGCCGCCGTGAGCACATTATACCTGTGCTCCATACTCTGCACTGGCTGCCTATTGTCTACCGGGCCCAATTCAAGGTGCTGGTTATGACCTATAAAGCCCTAAATGGCATAGGTTCTGATTACCTGTGAGACCGCCTCAGACCCCGGGTTCCTTTGCGACCCTTGCAGTCGGCCAGGAATGCCCAGGTCGAGGTCGCTCTGGTATGCCGGGTGGCGACGGCACAAAGGGTGTTCTCAGTGACCGCACCTCGGCTGTTGAATTCCCTCCCTCTGGAGGCTCGCGTATCCCCAGACCTTCCCTCTTTCCGTAGATGCTGTAAAACTCGGCTGTTCCGCCGTGCCTTCTGGGGGTGGGGAGTGGTTATTGTTTTATTGCCTGGAAATCACTGTGTTCACTTTTATTTTGTATATTGTATCTTAATTATTTTGTAGCATTTTAGATTATTTTATTGTTCTTTTATTATTAGGATGTATGCTGCTCCGAGATGCCGTTGTGCAGGAGGGAGTGGATTAAAAATATCCATACATTATATATATATAAATAAATGAATGTATCCCTTTCTCTCCCTATGTCCTCCTTTTTTTGCTTCCTTTCCCTTGTCTATCCCTAAACTATAAGCCTCTCAGGACAAGGATCTGTCTCTACGTAATGATAGTTCAGTGTCAGGTACATTGCTTGTGCTATATAAATAGTGAAAATAATAATTAATTATAATTAAAAGTGTCTGCTTTAATGGCTACAAAAATACTTCTGGCTGAAGCAGGTGTAGGGTGAAAAACTACTGACAACAGAGGAATCCTCTATTGTACTGTACACTATTTTACTCTTCATTTCCTTTAAGTTGGAAAGGGGATATATTATGCTTCCCCATGTTATGGCCGAGTTTAAAAAGAGAATAAAAACCACAAGATAATTTTCTAAACTTCAGCTAATCTAATCAGTCCCTCCCTCGCCAAAGCAAATATGAGGATCACATGATAGGATCTTGATAGGATCATACAAAGACTGAGGTAATTCAAAGCTGGCCCAATTAAAATCATGGCTCTTAAATGGGATTTTAAAAGCCACACTTTTTTTGTTAATATGGCAGATTTTTAATTCTCATCATTTGATTAAGCAGTATGAAAGGAAGAAATTTTGTTTAATGGCAGGGATACAACTCTTAATTCAAGTTGGTCTACACGTAAGGATTTCTGAATGAGAGTATGTCATTGTTCAGCTCCTGTTTGGTAATGCTAAATTAAACCTTCCAGAGAATGCAGTTGGCCACATGTAGCTCATGATGCTTGGTGATTTGGGTGAAAATGAAAACTTTAGCCAAAACAAGAATTGAGCCAAACCTAGAACTTAACAGAACGCATAGCAACACATTTTAAATTTACTGAACTCTTGAAGACAGTGTTTCTATTCACTGGACTGTTTAGATACTTCATTAACCCAAGGTAAATTTAAACACAGACCTGAAATTAATATACACACCTTAGATACCTTAGGTACCTTAGATTTTGTGCACTTTGTGCACTTTGAATTGAATCTGATGAAGTGGATTAAAAGTGCTATTCATCCCTGCATCATTAGAATATTTGTTTTGGTTTTTCTGGACTATTATTTCTGGGGTTTGGGGTCATTTGGTTCAGATGTTTGTCAAATAACTGAATATCCAAACTGAAATGATCAAAAGCACTGGGGGAAAATTGAGTAAACAAAGTAAAATAATTGAATATATAAAAAGTATATTGGGCGTGATCCAGAACTCTCACATGCAGCAAGGACCCCGTATGTTCAGAGGACAGAGAAAATGAGGGGGAACTGCACAGGTCACCACACATGTACGTGCAACTGGGGCCCAAAACACAACACGTTTGTGGTTTACACACCATTCGTGCGTATGTCACCTGATCGCCGCGCACAGCCCTATGCTGGGACTCCACAGCCTTTGCGATCGTGGTCAATAATTATCATTTTGGGTGTGGATATGCATTCGCTTGGTTGTCTGAAAATGCAAATACTATCCATCAGCACAACTTCTGTTTGTTCCAGTTCTACTTAAACAAGGCTTAATTTGTCAGCCGACCCCTCTTTCATAAGGAAATTGTCAAATGACAAAGAGCTAGTGTAGCACCTCTCATGTTATCCAGTGAGTGCCTGGTATGGGGATTTTACTGAGAGAGTTAAAGGAGCAGTAATTTAAAAAAATCAAGAATCCTAATTACAGATTAAACAAGTAACTGCTACTATCTGGTATCCAGCCAGATATCACGGCATTTGAAGTATCCAATATCTAGTCAGATATCAATTGGTATCTGGTTTAGTATCTGTATCTGGGGTTATCCATTTAAGCACATTATCATTTGACTTTTTTTTTTAACTCCCCCTTCTGTCCAGACTGATCTGTTTAATTAGCAGTGTGCATGTTGTTTTTGTTATTATAATAATGATAACAAAAATTGTTATTTTCGTTTTTGTTATTGCAATAACGAAAATGACAACCGAGAATAACGACAACGATAACAAATATGACAACTGAGAATACCGATAATGGTAATCGTAACAAAAACAATAATGATAATGAAAATAACAAAAACGATAATAAAAATAAAAACAACAATGCCATTATCATTGTCATTATTAGTTCCGTGGCAGTTGGGTTTTGGAGGGAAAATGTGGAGAGGGGAGGAGGGAGCAGACATCTTGGAGTCTTAACAGGGTTGAGTTCTTGAAATATGTCTATGTCGGGAGGGGCAAGCAGCTCAGCAGTGTCTGATGGATGTATCGCTGGCCAATGAGTAGCGCAAGCAGACCCAAGGGGTCTCATGGCACTCTGTGGTTGCTCAATGCCTTCTGCCTCCCACAACCAATCAGGGGGGCTCTGGGGGAGGGCACTGCAATCCTTTATAATGAGAGAACCTGTTTTTTCTCTCTATTCTGTGAGAGAGAATAGAGCTCTATTCTGCTTGTCAGGTTGCGTTTACAGAACTGTGGTGCTTGCACACAAAAAATTCTCCCTAGCCCTCATTGTATTACCACTAATTCCCTACATTTTATCTTCCCCCTTTCCCTGCCCTTCTCCCCCCTGTACACTATATATAGATAGGTAGTATAGATTAGATATAGATATATATTATAGACATATAGATTAGATTAGATTAGATTAGAATAGTTATACAGATAATTGATTAGATAATAGATAGTTTTCCTTTTCCTTCCCGTCTCCCTTAGATTTAGATAGATATTAGTTGTGCACGGGAATTGATAATGACACCAATACCAAAAATAAAATCTTCATTCGAAACAGTACCAATATCAATAACAATGGGTATTTTCAGACGTTACGCGATCACAGTGAACCACGGTGAATACCCACCTGTGGTCAATGTGTCTCGAACGTCTGTTTGGCGGCCGCCAGATGTTCGCCACGGTCAATACCCACATGGGGTCAATTTGAACCACGCTTCCCGGGCTAGCCGGGGGAATGTCCCGGGAAGCGTGGTCAAAGAGATCCCCAGTGGGGACAAAAAAAAAGTAACGTCTGGCCGGGCGCCACGGCCCGGGATCACCGGCGGGATCCCGGGCCGTGGTGACTCAGGCCCGACGCGGCGACTGCATTGGCCCCGCCACCCGCCCGTCTCCCCGGAGGGCGGGCAGTGGGAGCGTGGAGGGGGCTGGGCCGTGCGGCCGCACGTTGTGCCGCACGGCCCCGCCCCCTCCTAGATTCCCCGCCAGGATCCCCCTGGCACGTCTGTTGCCGCGTGACGGGGTGACCCCGGCGGGGAATGAATGGGTTGATTTCGGTACGGGGCCAATAGGCCCTGTAACATCTGAAATCACCCAATAATGATACCAATAACGAATATCGATAATAACGAAAACAATACCGATAATGATATTTGTACCGATAACAAAAATAACAAAAACAATAACAAAAATGATAAAAACGATAACGATAATGAAAATGACATTTTTGAATAACAAAAACAACGAAAAACAAAAACAACTTGGGGGCCTGGTGCCTATTCTTTTTGTGGTAATGTGGTAATTCATTAAATGGTAATCGGTAAATGGTAAATATCCAGAAGTCTGGTTTGGAACTTAACTTAACTTCTGAAGTTATGATACTAATAACCGCCAAGCTATCTGCAATATCTGCTATCTGCAATATCGGATATAACCGTGGATATTTTTTTCCCCCATTTCATCTCAAACATTGACTTAGTATGTACTGTTTTGTTAGAACTGGATTGGACTGTGGATACTTTTAATTCAATTTTCCTAAAGTCCTGGCCTAGTGTACAGAGAGGATGCAGTACCATTAACAATCATTTAAAAAAGAAATCTGAGTTTCACTTTGCTTATTGTGAAACTAATTATTCTAACTTTGGTTTAACTTCCACTACCATATGTCCACATGAACACAGTGCTTAAAGTAATGTAGAAGAAGACTACCTTGAGGAGTATGGACTCCTGATCGAAGAGTACATACTCCAGAATAGTTTCCATGTAGAGATGATTGTGTGAATAGGGAAAGGATGTTAGTTATCTGTGTTAAGTCACTTCACAACTAACTTCCAGCAGTTCACAGTTGTTTACCCACAGAGGGCAATTGAGGGCATGAGGGCAATTGCTCTTTCTCCAGATAAACATTTTCAAAGTGGATTTTTACTAGGGATGGGCGAACAGAATGTGGTTCGGATGTTCGATTCAAAACCTGAGTTCAGGTTCAGTGGTTTGGTTCAGCCAAGTTCGGTTTGGCGGAACTTGGCTGAACAGTCAAAAATAGCACTATCGAAACGGAAACAAAACTAAAACTGAATTTTTGGCCCTGAAAAGACGTTTTCCTGCCCCCGAACTCATCCGAACTCATCCAAACATGACCAAACTGTTCGGTCATTCGAGAGTTTGGTTTGGACATTCGGTTCGGACGTCCAAACAGACCTAGTTCGGTCCGAACTCCAAACATCCGAACCGCGTTTACCCATCCCTAATTTTTACCACTGGAATTAATCCTCGAGGGGTTCAACCCAAAGGATAGTCTGTTTGTGCGAACAAAACGTAAGAGTCCGTGTGTAGAGGTAAAATATCCAAGCTATATAAAACAAAGTGGATTTTATCCTGTTATACAGTACGGTGAAAGCCAATAAGTTAGTGAATTTTGATGGGATCCAAGCCAAAAAGCAATGAATAAAAATTAAGACAAAAACGGGACGAGTCAAGTGCTTTTGTTCCAGGCTATGAACACCCCCTGGCCTCACTCCTTCTGCATCCTTGTCAGGGTTAGGAGTCTAGCCTGAGGCATTCTTTCCCTACACTCACAAAATAAAAATACCAAATCCAGAATGAGATTCTGGTTCACTGATATCTTGTTCTGAACATTACCTTTCAATTCAGCCTCCACAGTGACTTTTTTCTTGCAGCAATGTGATGCTGCAATTTCTAGTGATTTATTTTTTTTAAGGCTCACCCATTATTACAAAGCCACCAAGCACATTCAGGCTTCTGACGAATAGTAAACTCGCAGAGGAACAGCTGAAAGGTGGCAAATTTAGAGGAGATAATCTTTTGGAGGATCTGCAACCTTTAAGTATACATTGCTCCCTAGTCACTCGAAGACTTAGTTCTGAATGAGTATTCCCAATGAAATTATTGGGAGTATTTACTCTGAATAAATTTGGGCACAGAAGTAAGTCTTTCCATGAGCATAATTCTGCACAAAACATTATCCCTGATGTGTGTATTTCTTTTAATGAAATTCAACTTATAAGCTTTTGACCTAGAAATGTACAGCACTTTCCATTCTGGCTTCACTGGTAGTCACGAAGAACAACCATTATTCAAACTCGTGATAGCATTTCAGTCAGATTTTTGGTGACATGGAAAAGTGTATTTTTATTTCTCATTCCAAATTTTGGATCAAGATTTTTTTTTCTACAGTAGGGCAAAAAATGGATGGCTTCAGAGATGGTTTAGGTGAATGATTCACAAACGTTTGACTGTGTGACTACATTTTAAGACTTTAAATAATTCTGTGACTTTAGACCAAAAAAGACATGCAAAGTATTTATTTACTTTATTTATTTATTCATTCAAATTTGATACCTCACCCTTCCGCTAAGGCTCAGGGCGGCTTACAATATAAAAACATAGAAAATACATAAGAATCCCTTTAAAAACCCACTCAAACCCTAAAAAAACTCCACCCAACCCCTAAGACTGCCTTCCAAATGCTTTGCCAAAAAGAAAAGTTTTAAATCTCCTCCAGAATATGCTCAGACTTGGACTCTGACAGACCCCTGTGGGAAGGAAGTTCCGCAGCACTGGGGGCAGCAACCAAGAATGTTCCTCTGTGTGCTCTTGTCATATGAGCATGATTGGTGGGTGCTACCCAAAAGAGAATGCTCCTGGCTGACCACAAGGATTCTAGTGGAGCATGATAGGAGAGGTGGTCTTTCAGATTTATGGGGCCTAAGCCATTTAGGACTTTAAATGTCCAAACCAGCACCTTGAATTGTGCCTGGAAAGCACCTGGTAGCCAGTGTAGACTTCAAAGCACAGGTATGATGTTCTCAAAGTATTCCACCCCCGCAAGGAGTCGGGCCGCCACATTTTTCACCAGCTGCAGCTTCCAAACAGTCCTCAAAGACAGCCCCATGCAGAGCACACTGCAGTACACTAGTCTTGAATTTATGAAGCCATGGATGATAGAGGCCAGATGTGAATCAGAAAGAAAAGACTGCAGCCTCTTTACCAGATGAAGTTGGTGAAAAACACTCCTAGCCACTACTGCAACCTGATACTACAGGCGCAGCAAGGGACACAGAGGCGCTCTAAGGCTGTGAACCTGAGTGACCAGAGAAGGCTGGACTCCAATGACAGGAGTCCAAAATCCCCCGCCAACCATCATTACTTCAGTCTTGTTGGGATTCAGCTTCAATTGGCTTACCTTCATCCAGTTCCCAACAGAAGCCAGGCACTGGGTAAGCACTGAGACTGCATGATCTCATTTGGATGACAAGGAGATGTAGAGCTGGGTATCATTCCCGTATGAATGGCACCTCTCTCCAAAACTTTGAATGACCTCACCCAGTGGCCTCAACAGTAAGGTGGGGTGGGGTGGGAGGACGAGATGGAATGCTGCAGAACTCCACATGGGACTAGTATAAGGCCTGACCTTGAACCCCAGCCCTCAGATGCTCTAGCATGGTGGCTGATCTGCCGGTACCGCTACCTCTGCCTTTCTGTGCCGCAGCTTTTCTCCTTATTTATTTATTTATTTATTTGCTTCTTTGTTTGTTTATTTATCTTTCTTAGTCACCCCCTCATGTCCATGGTATCTCGGGGCAGCTTACAGCATAAGAAATGATTATAATTTAAAATAACAATAAAACACAAAGATTTAAACATCTAAAAACCCACCAACCCAACCTATTATCCCACCGAGCTTCCTCTGGGAGCGAATTCCACAGTAGAGGGGCAGCCACCGAAAAAGATCTAACATCGGTGGCCACCCACCTCACCTGGGGAACCTCCAAAAATGCTCCCCCGAATGATCTCAGAGAGTGCACAGGCACATGGGGAATGAGGCAGTCCCGCAGATAAGCAGGGACCAGACCTTGAAGGGCTTTAAAGGTTAAAAACAGCTCCTTGAACTTAGCCTGGTGCTTTATAGGCAGCCAGTGCAGAGCCCAGAGCACAGGGGTCATATGCTCCCTGTGGCCCACCCTGATAAGGAGACCGGCCACGGCATTCTGCACCAGCTGCAGCCTCTGGGCCAACTTCTCGGACAGCCCCACGTAGAGCGCGTTGCAGTAATCCAGCCTCGAGGTGATGAAGGCATGGATGACAGTGGCGAGGTCAGAGTCTGAGAGATACGACCGAAGCCGCCGGACAAGATGTAGCTACCAAAATGCACTCCCTGCCACAGCCACAACCTGAGATTCCAAGCTGAGCCATGAATCGAGGAGCACACCCAGACTCCACATTTGAGAGACCATGGGAGGGAGAACCCCCCCAACAAGAGGAGATTCAACCACCCCAAGGCCCCCCAAGTCCTCGCCCACCCACATTAACTCCATCTTGTCAGGATTCAATTGCAGATGGCTCAACCTCATCCAAGCCCCCACAGTTGACAGGCACTGGGAAAATAAGGAGACTTCATGGCATGGATCGATGGAAAAAGAGAGGTAGAGCTGAGTGTCATCATCATATTGATGACACTGCATGCCCTGAAACCCGCTCACGATCTCCCCTAATGGCTGCATATAGATGTTAAACAAGAGGGGGGACAAAATGGCACCCTGTGGGACTCCACACATGAGGTCCTGAGGAGAAGACGTACACTCCCCCAAGATCACCCGGTGAGTTCTCCTGGCCAGGAATGAATGAAACCAGGCCACGACCGTTCTGTCTATCCCGTCACGGTCCCGCAGGCAAGTCACCAACACTTCATGATTAACTGTTTTGAATGCAGCCGAAAAGTCTAGCAGGACCAGTAAAGGTCTGACGACCTTGGTCCAGTGCCAGATGGAGATTGTCAACCAAGGCCACCAATGCAGTCTCTGTACCATACCCAGTCCGAAAACCAGGCTGAAAGGGGTCAAGGAAACCAGTGCGGTCCAGATGTTCCTGTAGCTGCCGTGCCACAGCCCGTTCAATAACCTTCCCTAAAAAGTGGAAGTTAGAGACTGGCCGACAACTGACAGAAGCATCAGCGTCCACAACTTCTTTCAGGCAATCAGGCACCCTGCCCTTCCAAAGCGAGGCACTAACCACCCCAGTCAGCAATGGCCATAATGTCTCCTGGCTGGCTTTCACCAACCAGGACGGGCATGGATCTTGTTCACAAGTAGTGGCACAAGCAAATCCCAACAAGGGCTCCACATTGGCAGGCGACACCATCTGAAACCGATCCCACAAAAGAGGGCAGGACGGGGCATCCATAGCCCCAAGATGATCCTCCGCAATAACTGTGGTACTGAAATCGTGGCGGATGCGAGTGATCTTATCTACAAAGTACTCAATAAACCGGTCACAGCAGTCACTGGATTGCTCCAAGTCCAGGTGGAGGCAGGCAGGACGGACCAAGCCTTTCATCACCAGGAAAAGTTCCACTGGACGTGACTTTGCAGATGCAATGAGGGCAGCAAATAACTGCTTCTTTGCTGCCTGCACTGCCACAGCATAGGCCTTTAAACTGCTCTTATGCTGTGATCGATCCTATTCGTCGTGAGTCCAGCACTACCCATAGCTCTAACTGCCTGCTCTCCCGCTTCAAACACTGCAGGCCCTCAGTAAACCAAAGAGACCTGCGGGAGACTCATGAGGGCAGCGGACACCTGGGAGCCACTCTGTCAATGGTCTCGGCCAACAAGGTGTTCCAGAAGGCTATGAGATCATCGACAGAGCGGGTGTCAAGGTCCAGGGGAAACACCCCCAGAGCATTCCGGAACTGATCCGGGTCCATAAGTCTCCAGGGGCGGACCAATCTAATAGGTCCAGCACCCTGTTGGGGGCTGACATGCACCAGGATGCACGCCTTAAGGAGGTAATGGTCAGACCATGACAAAGGCTCCACCCCCCTAACTCCTACTAACTAACTGACCCCCCGCCTCAAGGCCGGTGCAGGAAACCAAATTCAGTGTGGGGCCACAGGTGACTGGGGACAGGCCCATGGTTGTCATGGAGGCCATGAATAATGACAGTGGAGTAGAAAGTTTTCTTTGCCACCATCACTGCCATGGCATAGTATTTCAAAAATGAACAGTGCCGCAACTGGTCAGCTTCAGCTTGAGTCAAATGCCATCTGCGTTCTAACCACCTACCTTCCTGCTTCAACTTAGGCCCTTTTCGCACAGACACTCTAACACTGATAAAATGGGTGTTACATTGTATTATGCATGTTGCAGGGCTGCTGGTGTGCTCTATGGGTGCCCTGCAACATGTATAATAAAATGTAACACCCATTTTATCAGTGTTAGAGTGTCTGTATGAAAAGGGTCTTATGTTCTTAACTGGCTCAAGTCCCCCTTATACCGGGTGGACCTATGGAGTCACTGCGGTGGAAGCGGACACCTGGGTGCAACCGTGTCAATGGCCAGGTTAGGATGCAATTCCACAGAGAAACCAGATCATCAACGGAGTAGCCATCAGCGTCAGTGGGTAAATCCCCCAAAGTATCATTTAGAGAAGAGTCGTATATAGATCCCTTTTGGGGAACCTCCAAGCTGGAGTTGAATCAACACTAGAATCCAAGTTAGATTATGCCAGATTCCGCCCCCCACCCCAAAAAAACCCCTCTTCAGGTCTTGATATTTTACGTGAAGTGGCAGTGGATATCTGGGTAACTGATTTTGTGAGATTTCCATTTGAATTTCGACAATCGGTTGTTCCTGATATGTTCAGCATTTGGGGTTTGGTTTGTCTTAGGTTTAGGAAAGGAGGTTGTGGTTAAAAATTGGAGATTATTTTTTTATATATAGCGGCTCCACCATTTTATTATATGCCTTTTATTTGCATACCATTTTCTTAGGTACAGTCCTTTAGGGTGCCTGACACTGCAGGCCCCAATATAACATCAACTCTTGGCCCTGTATGTTCCCCAGCCCCTGAGGAGAATGCTCCTTGATGCCAAGAGCATTGTCCCAGCAGCATTCAGCCCTCCTGGGCTTCTGTCCTTTCTTATCTAGCCTCTGTTTCTCAGGGATTTCCTGCTCAAATTGCCTTAACAGGGTTCAGCTGTGCTAAAGTAGGTGCTCAGCTGCTGTTGCTAGCAGCTGAGTGCTGACCAGTTAAGAGAGCCAATCCTGTGAGGTCCCTCAGCCTGGCCAGTAACCTATCAAATCTACGTTTGTCACAAAGATGAATAAGGACAAGTTC
This sequence comes from Sphenodon punctatus, assembly GCA_003113815.1. NCBI lineage: Eukaryota > Metazoa > Chordata > Lepidosauria > Sphenodontia > Sphenodontidae > Sphenodon > Sphenodon punctatus. The sequence goes on along the minus strand of QEPC01002298.1, from coordinate 2,406,945 downwards.
CACACCTAGAGCAGAACTGAGTGCTTAATTTAGTACCCACGTCAGTAGCAGCTGGTGGGTTCTGAGGCTGGTGGGGAAGTGGCTGGGGGCAGCAGTGGGTGGGGCCAGCCCAGAGGTGGGTGGGGCCAACGGTAGGTGCGGCCAACCTCAAAATTGCACACTTACATGATCATGATCAATGGAATAGAACATGCACACATGCAGGGACCTGTCTCCAATAACCTGAATGTGTTCAATGGCAGGAGTACAATAGCAGAGAAAACAGAAGTACAATAACAGCTAGCCCAGATACAGAAATGACCAATACCTTACTTAAGGTGAAATTCAAACAACATTACAATATCTGAAATGTACAGCCAGCTTAGGCCACAACTAAAATGCAGAGAAAATACTGCAAAGTCCAACAGGATTATATGGAATTCTAAATGGCACAACATAAATGTTACAGAGTTTTTTACAGAGGGCAAGGACGCATGTGCAGTTCAGGAGAGGGCAGGAAGCATCCACCACATGGCATTCAAAGAAAGATGCAGCAAAACACATGGAAAATTCAGAAAAACAGGATTATGTGGAATCTTAACATGTACACCATAAATGCTGCAATTGATCCTTCCTACAAACTTAAAGCTCTGAGAACAGTAAACAAGGGGGGAAAATACATGAAAAAATCCTTAAGAACCCAAATTTGAAGTAGAGTGGGGGGCAAAATTCAAAGTGGCTCATGTGGCTATTTCCTCCTTCAAAAATACTAAAGCCACACAAGGCTGTGTGCAAAACATAGTAATTCAACAAAATTCAGCACAATTACTTTCAAACCAAGCAGAAAACTGTTTATTAATGCTCTTTGACAACAAGCAATGCTTGTTGTTCACAAAACTCAACATTGGCAATGCCCAGCTCACAGGATAGAGGCATTCCCTTTCCCTCTGGCATGGGCCAAAACAGAAGCAGCAGAAAGGACAACTTTCACAGTGACAAACCTACCCCGTTCTATTAATGAAATGTTAAAAACACCCAAGAACCCACCAGACCCTCCCCCATTCTGCCCACCCCGAACCAATCCCAGCCCCATTGCCAGCCCCCCCATTCTACCCACCCCCATCCAAATCCCACCCATATGCCAGACCTGCCCATTCTGCCCACCGTCCAAACCAATCCCAGCCACCCCCAAAATGGCCAGACCTCCATTCTACCCACCACCACCCAATCCCAGACCCCAGAGCCACCCCCCACATTCTGGCACCCACCCACACAATCGTAGCCTCAAGAGCCAGCCTAGAGTGACCCACCACTTTACTGTGCAACTTTTAGTTTCCCCCCCTCTCCCTCTCTAGCATGCAGGGAAGACTCGAGGAAGGCCCTCTGCAGGCTACAGCAAGGAACTCAGACTTGGAGTGAATGTGTGGGCTGGGTGAAGTACGGGGCCAGGACGGAAGAGTCTCAGGAGAAGTGGGGTTTGCTTGTGGGTGGCTGTGGGTCCAGGGGGGCACTGCCACCAGTGTCCTTGGGGCAGGCTGCCACTGCCACATTTAACCACATTTTCAGGTACCTCATTGGGCACCAGGATACCCGAAAAATGTGTAACTTCCTGTACCAATTTTTGATTTAAAGATTCACAATCAGTCTATCAGTCAGAAAATGGAAAACTACATGTAATTTATTTTTTTTTAAAACGTGACTAGAAGTTCATTTTTCAGGACTGGAAGTTGACTTTCCAAAACAGAGAGTTGATTTTCTAGGATGGAAAACTGATAGAGTCGTCCATAAATAAATAAATAAATAAATAAATAAATAATAGGGACCAGATGTCGTTTTCTGGGACTGGAAGTCAGTTTCCTGAGACAGAAAACTGATAAATAGGTGTTGAAGTTGGTATATCAACTAAATTAAAAAAAAATTAAAACATTGGTAATTGGTATCAGAAGTTGATATTCCAGGACTGAAAGTTAACTTTCTGGGAGATTGGATACCTGAATCAGGTCGCAATTGGGTACCTATCGGTACCTGGTATTGGCAAGTCAATATGGGTACCAGAAACTCAACGGGCTACTTGTTTTTGTGGGTTCCCTCTTTCAGTTCTACTCATAGATGGGTGATGGGTGGGAGGTTGAGAAGGGGTTGGGAGGGTCTTTTAAGTCCGCCGTGATGTATTTTATTTGTAATTTTATATTGTTATTTTTATTCTGTTTTTATTGATGCTGTTTTATATTTTTATGTCTTTATTATGTTGTATGCTGCCCCAAGCTGCAGCAGCAGGAGGGGGCGGCCAAGAAACTGAAGCAATTAATAAATAATAAATAATAAACAAACAGGTTTTAGAAAGGGAAAACATGTTATTTTATTAGTTGTTTACACAGCCTGAAATACTCTTTTGAGCAGTTACATTTTCTCTCACATGCACACAAAGCTTATTATAAATTATATATTATTAATAATAATTTTATTTATATAGCATTGTTAGTGTTCCGAGTGTTTTACAATCCATATCTAGTTTGCCCTCACAGCAGCCCTCTGAAAAAGGTTATTATTTCTTTTTTATACATAGAGAACTGAGGCTGAGAGATGGTGACTTACCCAAAGACCACCCAGTGAGCTCATGGCTAAGATGACATTTATGATGACTGTGATTATTATTATTATTATTATTATTATTAACATTTATATAGCGCCAGCCATGTACCTGACACTGTACAGAACATAGAAATAGTCACGGTCCCTGCCTGTGGCTTACAACCTAAAAGAACCCTGGTCTCCCACATCTAAGCCCAACTTTATCCACTGTTGCTACTATTATAGTAATTCGCAGCGCTGTACAGATACACATAATATAAAGACAGTCCCTGCTCCATGGAGCTTACAATCTAATAAAGACACAAAGGTATAGACAACTACAAATAAGAGTCTTCCTATGAATAATGGACTACAGGATGCAGGTATTCAGTAAGTTTATTTATTTCAGTTAAAATGGTTGAGCTCCACAAGGCTATGATATCAATACAGCCTGGATTCATGATTTAAAAGTGATTTCAAAGGCGTGGGTCTTTAGGTGGGACTTGACAAAAGCCACAAGATGCTGCCCGAATGGCAACCGGGGCCGTTATGTGCATGCATGCCCTTTCCAAAATGATGGCGGCAGTGACGGGGCTGGGGGAGTGGAGGCCATTTTTGGAAAGGGCTACACGTGCACAGAACACCCCCGGTGGCCATTTAATTTTTTTTCAATTGCAAAATGGCTGCACATGCACAAATGGCCACTGGACCAGTTTGCACACGCACACCCTTTACCAAAATGGCAGCGGTGGCATTTTGTGCATATGCAGTGATTTTTTTAAAATAATTGAACAAAAAATAAATAAATGAAAACAAATGAAAGAAAATGTACATTGTTTGCTTATTCATTTATTTTTGGACCATTAGTTACTAAAATGAATGGGTCTCCATTCATTTTAGCAACTAATAAAAACGAATCACCCATCCTAGTCCTGAATAGAGCTACATTCGGTCACCCAAAGATTCGGGCACCCTCAATGAATCTAGGATGCCTGAATCAAACCGGCCCAGTTCGAGCTCCACAGCAGTCCTAGCTGGGGCTTGTCACTTTCAAAGACCACTTCCACACGCCATCTCTCTCTCTCTCTCTCACACACACACACACACACACACACACACACACACACACACACACACAGAGGGTAATTTCAGACATGATGAGATCACAGTCAATCACTGGGTATTTTCAGACGTTACAGGATCGCGCTCAACCACAGTGGATCCCCACATGGTGATCGTGATCCCGTAATCCCGACAGCATTGACTGCTGTCATTCATGAACTTATTTTCATACATCCATACAGTTGAATCCCATACAGGTGGCATTCCTTTTTGCAATTGGTGCCCCAGTATGTTTTTATTTGCCCATTGAGAAAGGAGCTGTGCCCCAAAACGCGCCTGCGTTGCATACATGTAGTTGTGTTTTATATGTTCAATTTTGTCTTTTATATAATTTGAGTATCAATATTTTCCAGTAAATTGTAAATCTTCCTTTTTCTTTTGTGACTGGTGGTTTTCCAGGTGGGGAAGCTTTGTGTGCTGGGGTTGGGGTGTGTGTTTTGTTGTGCATTGGTAATCAGAGCATCCATTATTTTTTTGTAGATGGTTGGAAGGTCATTAGACTAGTAGACTTAGGCACTTTTTAAACAAGATTCACCCACTCATGCCCATGTAGTGGTCATCAGTGGATGTATTCCATTTGAAAGTGATGGCGGGTGGGTGGGCGTGCATGAGCACACCCACATAACACATACCTCCACCCACCACCCCTGCACAGAGCAACCGGTGAAAATGCAAGTTGCTTCATGTGGGGGCATGCATGGGAATGCAGGGGGAATGAGTGTGCACCCATGCACCGTCCCTGCAGTGGCGCACCCATGGACTACCCGCCAGCCACGACCCATTTAAAAAGGGCCTTCGATGATCTGCGACTTTGACCACTAAGCAGCCAAATTTGATAAGATACCGTATTAGCATTGAATATTCATGTCATCTATACCTGCAACCAATATTTTACCCTTTTCTCCTCCCCTCCTTGCCTATTAGTGATGGGAATGGGCCCTGTGGACATCTGGGTATTCATGGAGTTGGATAAAAGGCTTAGAGCCTTAGACCCTGAACAAGGACACCACTGCTAGGGGACTCCAAACAATTGCAGCCAGGGGATAGTGGACACAAAGGGGTACTGGACTGCTAGCAACTGTATACCACAATTGGCTTCTAACTGGCAGAATAAAGGGTTGCTGACTATTTTAATTTGAACTACTTGCCTATTTTAATTCTAACTTCTGTGTCTTGCCTCCTTTGCTTGCTCATTTGGGTAGCAATGGATGACAGTTACCACTAGTATCAGTTAGGATAATGCCCTGTTAAATGCCAGTGGAGAACATTTGTCATATAAAGGAACTGGTTTCTCTTTTCAAGAGGTATGTGAACACTGTAGTGTAGCTCACTGTACTTTAGGGCAGAAGCTCCCTAAAATGGCTGCCAACAACAGCAGAGCTTGGTCTTATTTTCAATGCAGTTATTTAGATCAGCTGTATCCAGGTGATTTCTATTTCCAGCACATTGGGTGTTTTTACACACACATTTCCCCTGCATGTGCTGTTACATCCTGAACTTTCTGTGTGTCTAAATTACTCATCCAGATCTTAAGCATCTGGCTCTTTGAACTTCTGCACAGAACTTCTCCCAGAACTTTGGTGTGTAAAACGTTTTCCTGGTAAACTGCTTTGCTCCAGGCAGCTGTGGTCACTTGGTTTCCATGGCAGCCTGTCATGTCTACAGCTGCAGCTACTTTATGCTGCCTTTGGGCAGTGTGTGTGTGAAAAATGCATCCAGCAACTGCCTCGGGGCAGTGTGTGTGTGTGAGAAAAATGCATCCAGAACTTACTTATGGATTTGTAAACCCAGAAGATTGAAAAATCCAGAACTTTAAGGTGTGTGTAAAAATGCCCATTGTCATATAAGCAACAACTAAACAACACTAAAGAACACCTTAAACCAGTTATTCCAAGTATTAAGTTACTGCACTTAACATTTTTCTCATTGTATTACTCACAAGGAAGATTACCTGCCAGACACCATGCTAGCAAGACTAATAGGGAGTTTATAAAATATACTCAGTCATTTTTGCTTATGGTAACTATGTAAAAATTACAACTTCTTAAACAAATGATTTCTCTCCATTGTGTACCATAAGTAGCTTTGACACACGAGGGCTCATTGATTTTCCATTGTATACACTACAGAGGAGATGAAAGGCTTAAGTATAGAAAGTCGCTGCACACCAATCCCATGAGGGATTTCAACAGAATGACCATTTTGAGCAAATTCCAATAAAGAGAAAAATATCTATTAAGTCTGAGTCAAGGTGGGAGTGGAAGAGTTTAAGGAAATGTGACCCTGAAGTAGTTCAATAGCTGGTTGTGAAGTAGACCACAACTCCCTAAGGAGCAAACCATGAAGTCATCTGATAAAAGTATGTCTTTCAATCCCCGACATTAAATAGCTTTGTGGCACCATACATATTGCTATTAGAATAATTGACTCACCCACGCTGAGAACAAGGAAAAGAATGAAGAGGAAAGGAAAAAGCATACAGAACACTTGGGACAAAAGGAAGTAGGTGGTATGAAATCCATATGCAAATTACATGTCTCAATGTATCAATTTGCTTTGTAGTTGAGTTTAGGTTTTTCTGATGTTAAATTATTCATACTAGAGACCGATTTACCACACTGTTGTATTCATAGAGAGCGCAGAAGATAATGTACAGTAGACTTGAAATGAATATTCAAAATGAATATCACATTTGACTAATATTAGCAAAGCAAACATTAAATTGTTATTCCCTTTGTCTTGAATTGTATTTTAAAATCTTACTTTAGTGTCTGTGACTTCATTCACTTTGGTATTTTGGTGTTTTGTTATTTTGTTGTATGGTACTTTATGTGTTCAGTGGTAGTATTTGGTGGGGTTTTAAATTGTTGGCTGAGTCAATGCAATGCAATGCAGATGCAGTTGGTCTGGAGGCTGCAGCTGGTGCAGAATGCCGCGGCACGTCTCCTTACGGGGGCGGGTCGCAGGGAGCACATGACACCTGTGCTCCAGGCTCTGCACTGGCTGCCTATAAAGCACCAGGCCAGGTTCAAGGTGCTGGTTCTAACTTTTAAAGCCCTTCACGGCCTGGGCCCTGCTTATCTGCGGGACCGCCTCACTCCCCATGTGCCCGTGTGGCCCTTGAGATCATCCGTGGGAGCCTTATTGGAGGTTCCCCGGGTGAGGTGGGTGACCACCGATGTTAGATCTTTTTCAGTGGCTGCCCCTGTGCTGTGGAATTCGCTCCCGGAGGAGGCTCGGTTGGCCCCCACTCTCCTGTCATTTTGACATTTATGTAAGACCTGGCTGTTTCCCCAGGCCTTTGGCAAGGGGGAGGGGGAGGATTGGGGGAGGGGTTTTTTTGTCCTCCCTCCCCTGCATTTTATGAATTTTTAATTGTTTTAACTTGTTGTTTATTTAATATTGCTGTTTATATTGTTGTTCGCTGTCTCGGGCTGTCTCAGACTGCCGTGAAAGGACAGGAGGGGCTGGATAAAAATGTTATATAAATAAATAAAAATCGGTTTATTTGTGTGCAGAAGAAAAGTCATGAAAGTACCAAATAAGAAAAAACAAAATAGCTGAAGTAACAAAAATTAAAATCAACTAAGTGACAGATAGTGGAAAGAATGAACTGAGAAATGCCAAAATAATGAAGCATAAAGAAATGAAGAAACAAATGTATCTATGGTAACTAAGGTCCTTTTTACACAGGCAGCTGTGCCTGCATGGACGCCGCCTGTGTGACGGCAGGAGCGGCGGTGGGTGGGCATGTGTGTACGCTCCCACAGAACACGCACACCCACCCACCTCTACCCATCACCCATGCACGGAACAACTGCCAAAAAGGCAGGTTGCTTCGTGTGTGGGGATGGGTGGAAGATGTGTGCGCACTGGGGTGCGACTGTGTACACCCGTTCCCCCCTCTCACACACACACACACACACACACACACACACACACACACACACAGGTGCCACCCATGTAAAAAGGGCCAAAGAAAAACTGAGATATTTGTGGGAACAAATATGCAAATGATCCTTGAAAGTACAAAAATGCCTATTCATTTTTTTCAGCTGTTATGGTGTTTTAGAAAAGCACAAAGTGCATTAGCCACCAAACATAATTGCTCTATCTGACTATGACTTTCCAGATACTGGAAGGATAGTTGCTACCTAAAATAACGTTTACTGGGAATACTGTAGCACACAAGTTGATTTGGGCTTGGCTGTTTATTTAAGATGCACTTGGTTCTATGCATACACATTTCGTTTACAGTAGAAAAGCTTATTCTGTAATAGCATTTGGGAAACATTTCCTGCTGGGAACTGCACATCATAATGATGCTCTGCTAAAGGGAAGAAAGGTGGTGGTGGTTGTTTATTCACAAGCAAAGATTTCTACCTCAGGAGAAGTTTCTTCTCTGAGGAGCATATTTCAGAGACAAATGAGTATTTTATCGCTTTGCTGTAAATATTAAAATATCCATCTATTTTTGAGTATTCTCACTAGGAACCTTTACAGTTTATTCATCTTGGCCTTGTGTACATTAGATAAAAAGTAATGTGCTGCAGTCTCTAGTGTATTTTGTGTTGAAGTTCTAGTGGAGTTATGTCTCAGGCAAAGCCTACAAATTACCATATGTTGACAAGCTGAACAACTTCTACACTTGTTTTGTTCAGATCCATGGACTGGTTTGTTACTCACACATTCTAACCACCACAGCACAGATTATGTTGAAAAGAGCAGAGAATATTTGTTAACTGGATGTAGCCAAATCAGTTTCTCAATTTAGGACAGGTAGCCATGAACTCTTAAAGGAACATTGCCAATCTTTTTCAAGCTTACATTTGCTTTTCACTAATACAATTACTTCCTTACCTACCACTTTATCAATGTCAGGTAACATTCACTAGACTGATTTTTCTGTCTACAGTCAGCATCATCAACCTCTAGGCACAGTAGGCTTTCTTGCTAAAATGAGATATTCGGCTCGATGTCAAACCTCTGCACACAAGGCTTATGCATATGCGTGTGGCTTTCACATGGCTTACGTGTGGATCATAGTTCTGCCAGCACAGGTGCGATGAAGATGCATTTACAGGTTGCACACAAGTTGTGTACATGCTGTTTGTGCGGTGCGCGGGGTTTGGGATCGAGCTCAGTAAAAGTTGGTCAGTCCAACTTATTTGCAAACTTTTTTTGTAATCTTGTTATGATTAAGGTTAGTTATAATCTATAAGTTATGGGCTATTTTCATGAGCACAATTGTTCAGTATCTCTGTACCTTCATTTGGCAATGCCGTCTGGATTGCAAAAGTCCAGAACGCAACATGAGCAGCACAATACTGCAACTGTTTGTTGCAGGCACTAGCACTTTGCACAAATGTGAGTCCATTTATTTCAACTGGACTTACCGTGGCACAAAAAGTTACTGCCAGCAAAGTCCCCTTCGCCGCCGCATGTCGGCGACGGGGTTATTGTCCCGCCCCCTCCATGAGAGGGAAGAGACGGGACGGAGGTTGTTGCCGGCGGAGCGCGTTAGAGCGCTCTGGCCGGAGAGTCTGTTGCCGGGCAGACTGCGCGCGGCGGGAAAGACGCCGCGCCGAAATCGAGGACAAGCCCCGCCCCCTTTAGAAGGGGCGGAGCAGTTCCTGGCCGCGTGGCGGCAGATCGTCGGGGGAGAGCAACGCAGCCCCACCCACCTCACCTCTGGCACTGTGGTAGTTACTGGTTGCCCTTAGGGAACCGAAGGGGAATTTTAACGACTAACCTGATTTAGGGTCGTTTGTTTCGCCCCTTCAACAGTGCAGATTAGGCTAAATAGGTTGTGATTGGCAATTGGTAATTGGCTAATATTAATTATAAAATACCGATCTGGAAATGATATTCATACTAATTTGACAACACATACAGATATATATGTGAATTGGAACAATAACACTAAGAGAATTTTACTTTTCAAGGGGTACGATTGTCGCACTCAGCGGGGGTCCAGTATGGTTTGGTAGGTTAAATAGGATAGGAATTGATTAAACGAGTCATCTCCTTAAGAGATGGGGAGGTGACACCCAGTGCTAGGCGCAGGCAGCACGCACTGGGGTTATTCCCCGGGGAGGGGTACTGCAGTTCGGTCAGTAAGTACCTGCACGGTCTGCTGGCTGAGCGGGTACTCACCTCCTTACTCAAGCCCACTGTTGGGACGCTCCCCCTTTCGGCCAGAGCCAGGGTGCTGTCGAAGGGGAGCCTTGTTGGTGTTGGAACTGGCACGGGAAGGCACATCCCGGCCAGCGCCGAGTTTATAAGAATCAGTTAGCTAATCATACTGGACCCATATTGCTTGTGCAATCACCCACCGTCTTTGAATTGGTTGAATAAAGAGTGCGGCCTGATTTAATCCAGCACTTGGTCTCTGTGTCTTATTGGGGGGTGCGGCGACAATGGCCGTAGGATCAAACTCAGTGATAAAACTTGATGAAACAAATCTTACCCATGTCCATAGTTTTTTCAGTTCCTAGGTGCTTTCAGATATTACGGTGGCGGCTGCTGCCATGGACTCACAGGCAGCCGTCACTTCATCCCAGATCTGCCAGGCCACCAAACAAGCATGACAGCAGCCTGGGCTGGGGAGGGGGTGGGGAGGACACACAGATGTCCACGACCCCATCCAGCGCCCTGCCCCAGGCTCACGGGCAGCCATGGTGGCCAAAGATAGCCACCATGACACCCATCCCTCACCACCACTCTGGACCATGGTAAGTGAAGCAGACTATCAGACATGATAGCCCACTGTACTCTGGGTCCAGAGTCTGGCTCCTGACCAGGCTGGGACGTGGAGATTTCCTGGGCTAATCTCTGTCACAGTTGGGAGCCAGACCATGGTAACATCTGGTGGCCATTTTTAAACATGACGGTGGCACCCGGATTAATCCATGCCACCATCACGTCTGTGAAAACACCCATTATTCTCCACCTACACTCCACTTCCACCTCTTCCTCTTTTTCTTCACCATACAGAAATTAATATGTATGCTTCTTTTTGATTTAGGTTTGACTAGGTTTATATCTTAGGCTATAAGGATCAAGGAATCCAGAAGCTGACTGTCAAGTTAAGCCCGACTGTAGGTTCTATGGCCACATTTTCAAAAGTAGTCAGTACAGACCAGTTACAGTTCAATAGGAACTTTTGGCTGGTTAGCACTTTTTGGAAATGATCTCACTTATTAAGATACCTCACTTTCTCAAGGTCTAGGCACCCAGAACTCAAAATCCAGTTCATTGGAATTGCAGGTGCTCAGCTCCTTTGAAAATTAAAGCCTAGGAAGCTCGGTTTATCCTACTATTTTGCAAATCTCATCCTCTGTCTCTTGCTCCTACACATTTTACACTTATTATAGAAAGTTTAACGGTGTTTTCTTTGCCGTGTGGCACCTTTGTATAGTAATTGGAAGCCTGACAAGATAGCAGAATATCTGCATTTAAATTTAAAATCTGATTTGCGGGTATGCTTGTCTAGGCTTTGCTTCGAACAAATGACAACTGTTACGACTACTGGCTGTGTTATGTATCAATTAGGCAATATTGGCCATGATCAGAGACACAAGCAGGATCAGGTTTGGACAACTCAGTTCAGTTTCTTCAGCCACAGATCTCAGGCTAACACTATCCAACTAGGCCCATGAGAATAAAATTGTCAAAATCACTTTCTAAGCTGAAAATGTATTTCCAAGGCCACAATAACAAACCCCAGACAGTCACTATCTCTGGGAACACAGAAATAGGGCTAAGAGAAACAAAGGGAGTTTGTAAGAAAGCAAGGTGTCCTCCCCTACAAATAAACAGTAACTCCCTAAAACTCCCTAAGAACTCCAAACTAGCTTGGTGGCTGTGCTCCAAGTGATAGCATAATGAATAGCCAGCTTATTCTCTGCACCTGGCAAAGGGGACCCTGCAACATGTATCCCTAATAAATGAAGCTATAAAAGGGAAAGTTCAGCCCCTTGCCCCTTGTCATTGACGCTAACGGCCACTAGCATTGCAGTGAGCCGCGTGGGTCTTTGATCCTTACCGTCGCTCTCAAAAGATCCATAGACCCCCGGGCCAGCCATCTGCTGGGCCCTCTCCCCTTCTCCTCTGAACCAGCCTGGGTCTCGGACTGTGCCTCTGACACGTAAGATATCATGGGTTACTGGGGTTTGTAACTGAGAACACTGCCATGTCCAGATGTTAAGTGTCTATTCAATAAAACTGAGTTGTACCTCTATACTTTGGCTTGTTCATTGCAACCTTCGATCCCGTTTGGGTAAATTGAGGCACGCCACCTCATTTGTCCCTTGGAATCCCGTTTGGGTAAATTGAGGCACGCCACCTCATTTGTCCCTTGGAATCCCGTTTGGGTAAATTGAGGCACGTCACCTCATTTGTCCCTTGGATTCCTTTCAGCTGCAAATTAGGTCTACCAGCTAAGGAGAGAATCTGCCCATGTGAGTTGGGGGTACTGGAGGACTCCATACATTATACCTTGGAATGCCTCTATTTCTCTGGAATTAGAGAGACATTTTTGTCTCCTATACTAAGAAAGGTTTATTATGTGACAGCTAAAGAAAAGCTGATATGGTTGCACCAACAAACTGATAAGGAGACTATCAATAGCTTGGCAGTATTTGCCAGTCACGCAACAGCTATCAGAGTTAAACATTCCTTAGTACATGTTAGTTTATTATTTGTTATGAGTAGATGCTGGGGATATTAATTTATAGTTGATTTTTTTTTAATGATGAAATATGCTGAATTATGACTAATGTAGATTGATATTAAGCCATATATTATGGTATATTGAAACATGCTCAAGATAGATCTGTATTGGACTATGGATGCTCTGATTATGGTATATGGGATTGGTTTACATTGTATTGTTTTAATTTCAGGGGTCTGGTTTGTCTGTCCCATTGCTCCACTTAGGAGCAAAGACTGTATTATGGTGGCTTCTTATGTCATTTTAAATTATTATTTTGTATTGTTTACTTTCGTATTGTTTTATTTTTGTTTTATTTTTAAAGTTTTTGTTGTTTAAGTGTATTGTCTATTTAAATGTTTTGGCCGATACCAAATAAAATTTGAAATAGTATAGAAATAGTAAGAAAGTTTAATTTGCTGTTTCTGCGGTACTCAAAAATTGTTGAAGGCCATTATTTTAAAGAGAAGGGCCCCTGACACTCCAGTACTGGCAGCCATGGAGGGGGGGGTTGTCGCGCTCCCTAGCCAGAAATGAGGCACTCCGGGGAAAGCATCCTCACTGCTGCAGCTTGCTGCAGCAGTGGGAGTTGCCAGGGATGCATCTGGAACAGGACCAGGGAAGCGCATCCCGGCTGGCATTGCCCCTGACAACCGGGGAGCTCTGACTAGGAGAGTGCTGGCTTAGGACCTCGCCCCATTCACGGCATTGAGGCAAGCGGAGCAAGCCACTCCTCGTGTCTCTCTGGCATACGGCCTACTAATTCTGAGTGCAGCCTACTATTTCAGAGTGCAGAATACAGGCTGCTCCTCATGGGTCCTGCTGAAGTGTTGTGAACATTCAATCCCCCACGATGGGGAAAGCAAAAAGGAAGGTCGGGAAGGTAAAAACCCCCGCAGCGAGAAGCAGGGTGGGGGTAGACACCAGGGATGGGGCCACTGTTGAGCGAGCAAGTTTGGCGGGGACTGGAACTGTTGGGACAGGGCTAAGTGCGGCGGGAGGGGTGGCCGCCATATTGGGGGCACTCCAGGATAGGCTGGCTGGCTGTGAGGCCCTTATGGGCCTCATGGCTGCTGGCCATGGTCAGCCCTCCATGTATTATCAGGCTCAGAAGGGCCTAGGTGTCGGTGACCCCTTTGCCACTGCGGCCCGGCTGGGCCTGGCAGGGCCGCCTGCATTGGAGGCTCCTCTGTCCCCAGCACCAGATATTGGAGCCGGCCCTGCAGGGGGACAAGGCTTGGGAGCGGGGTAGTCACAGCCCCCATGCAGCCAGAGGCCCCCACTGTACAGGATTCTCTCCCTATGGCCATGGGATCGGCCCCTCAGGGTGGCAGGGGCTTTTGGGGGGGGAGTTTACACCCCCCGCCCAGGTGGGAATTGCCCAGGGACAAGCCACATCGAGTTTCCTGGTGGGCAGCCCCACGTTTCCTGAATCTGCTGCTACCCAGCCACTCATCTCATGGGGCAGGAATGTCTCTCCCAGGAATGGGGGCTCCACCCAAACTGAGGAGAGGGAGAAGGATAGTGGTACTGCTGAGCAGATATAGAGCCTGCTGTGAAAGGGGTGGGCCTGCCATTTGTTGACCATCTGATTCCCCCACCGTCTAGGAGGGGGAGGACTCAGTCACGTGCAAGACGCCAAGGGGCTGAGATCTGGGGTGGCTCTGTAGTCCCCTCTCTGGGGTGGAGCAGGGAAGAGAATGTGCTCGGCCAGCCCCTACCTCCCCCGAGTGAGGGGGGTGGCTGGGGCAAGGCCAATTTTGTTCCCCACAGGGAAACTGGACACCAGGGGATGGGCGTAGCAAGAGAGGATGACATGATGGACCCAGGTGTGGCCGAAGTCCTCCAGAGGATGGCGGTCTTGGAAAGTGGGCTGCACGCAATGGTCCAGAATTATCATCCATCTCCAATCAGGCTGGATCCAGGGACCCAAGTATCGACCTATGGAGATATGGGGGGCCCGGGAGAATAGAGATGGGCGAACACGGTTCGGATGTTCGGAGTTCGGACCGAACTCGGTCTGTTTGGACGTCCAAACCAAACGTCCAAACCGAACTCTCGAATGACCGAACAGTTCGGTCATGTTTGGATGAGTTCGGATGAGTTTGGAGGCAGGAAAAATATTTTTCCAGGGCCAAAAATTAGGTTTCGGTTTCGATTTCGTTTCAGTTTCGCTATTTTTGACTGTTTGGCCAAGTTCGGCCAAACCGAACTCGACTGAACCGAACCATCAAACCCAAACTCGAATTTCGAACCGAATCGAACATCCGAACCGCGTTCTGTTCCCCCATCCCTATGGGAGCAGGTGGCCATGGGGTTGGGTTTACCCAGCCCCTGCTGCAGGCAGACCGGGGCACATCATTAGGAGACACAGAAGGGTGGAACATGGGAGGAAATGGCAGGAGTCAGCTCCTGCCAGTATTGGCAGTTTGCTGCAACAACAGGAGTTGCCAGGGACGCGGCCGGAATGGGGCCAGGGAAGCGCGTCCAAGCCAGCATTTCTTTCTTTCTTTCTTTCTTTCTTTCTTTCTTTCTTTCTTTCTTTCTTTCTTTCTTTCTCTTGTGCGTGAATAATTATAGGTTTAATTTCAGCAAATGAAAGAGAGATAGCCAAAGCAGATACCCAGCATTAAATGCTTAGAAAATACCAAAACAGCAGTCTGACATAGATGGTTTAAATACTATTTATGGTTTTTAATGTCTTCTCATCAAAATGGTACTGTTCAGAAAATGTGCAGCGCTGTGGTAGGCAATAAACTCTGTTTCCAAATGGAACACAGAGCTTCTCTGTGCCTCAGTATATAGGCTTCTGAAGCTGCCAGCTTGGAGTCAGCAACATTTTATACTGCCAGGAATGTTTGTGTTACTGCCAATTAATCTGTGGTAGGGAAATTGGTGAGAGAAGTGGGTGTCAGTCTAGATACTGTAGCTTGCCTTTATGCTTCACAAAACAAATAATGGAATCCG
The DNA here is from genome assembly GCA_003113815.1 of Sphenodon punctatus. NCBI lineage: Eukaryota > Metazoa > Chordata > Lepidosauria > Sphenodontia > Sphenodontidae > Sphenodon > Sphenodon punctatus. The sequence goes on along the minus strand of QEPC01002298.1, from coordinate 2,391,593 downwards.
TCATATCATCAATTGCCACTAGAAGGAGACAGTTGGGAGAAGCAGCTTCTTATATGAATAACAAGTAATTTTGTGCAGCAAACTGAACTAACAAAAGCTGGTTTCTGAAAGGGGGACAATGCAAGGTGGGATTCTGAAAGGGGTCATAACAGTCCTTGAGCTGTACCTATTTCTAGGAAACTTTGGGGTCCCTATTTACTTTTGGGGCTTCTTTTCCACATTTCAAAATACAGTTGAAATAGTCCCATGGGAACATTTTTTAAGGGCATGCATGCATGTAGTTACACACACACACACACACACACACACACACACACACACAGACTGTTGTCTTTTTCCATAGGGAACCAGAATAACCAAAAATAATACTTAGTTCTATCAAATAATTATTAATTATTAGTTTTAAAAACAAAACACCCTCCCACCACCTCAAAAAAAAACTGCACAGTTCCAGAAGAGGCCCTGCTACCGCCTTGTGGGGAGCAGGGACAAATTTATGCCCGCCCCATCAGGGGAATCAGGCACTGGTAGTGGGGGCGGGAAGCCGCCTCAGGATTTCTTCCTGGGCGGGGAGGCTCTTGCAGGCTCCAACGTGCTCCGTTGCAGCCTGCAAGGAGCAAGATAGGAGCGGAGCAGGGACAAATTTGTGCCCACCCCATCAGGGGAATCAGGCACTGGTAACGGGGGTCGGAAGCCGCCTCAGGATTTCTTCCTGGGCGGGGAGGCTCTTGCAGGCTCCAACGTGCTCCGTTGCAGCCTGCAAGGAGCAAGATAGGAGCGGCGCGAAAATGCATCTTAGTGATTGGCTCAGCTGAGCCACGTGGTGCGGGAGGCGGGTGAACTGCGGCATTCGGCCACAAGCAGTGCCAGAAGCCCACCCTCCCACCCTGGGATAAGTACTGTGGACTTCGTCCGGTCGCCTATTAAGTGAGGGATCAGGAAGTAATTTTCCCATGAATTGGGTTGTTCGGCTTCCTCACAGTGCTGTTCTTTTTAAGGATTCCGGGTTGGGTCGGTGTTATTGCCTGTGTGGCAGTGCAAATTCTTCGTCGCAACTGGCGGTGTTCAGTACCATGAAGAAAACCTTGGAATAGGACCAGAAAATTGGCCTTGGTGGCTATGGGAACATCTGGTATGTGTAGGGTGGTAGGCCACCAGGAAGTTGGATCCAGGAAGCAGGTGAGGAAGGGGGCTCCCTGCTGCTATCCTGGTAGAGGGAGATTGGCGTAAGGTGCCACATGGAAGGATCTAAGCGGTCCTGATGTGGTGCCAGTTGTCAAGTCTTCCCTGGGTATGGCTAAGGTGGTCTAATGGTGGAATGGATTGGACAGGTAACTCCAATCCGTGTAACAACACATGGTACTGAACGCGGGGAGTGACGGTCATTATGGCCAGGTGTCTAACAGCCAGGGTATACCTCACTCCCCTTAGGACTCACCCAAATCAGGGGTCTACTTGATTGGCTCATGGGCAATTATGATGAATTCTAATTGGCGATGAGAAATTAAAAGGGTATGGATCCACCATTCTCATTGTTAGGGTGATTGGGTTTTAATTGGTTTTGTTCTTTAACAGGTTTATCGTTGGCTGGTTATTAATAAACAGTTGCGGCCAGTTTACCCAAAGCTATGTGTTCTGTGTGTTTATTGAATTGTGCCTTATTTCCTGTGCGGGGACAAATGACACTGTCCTTGATCCACATGCATTTAGTTTACCATGTGCATACCAGGCAGGCACACACATTGCACACATGCAGTATGTGTGTGTTTTGCATGGGCACAGTGCATGCACAGAACTTGAATTGTGGTCATTGTGCACTTTATTACAGATGTTTTTAAACCCACCTCCAAACATATTGTGGGTTTATTGTAGGTCCTTTCTCTTGGGCCATTTCTATGAGGCAAACATATCTCTCTCTCCAAGTCCTATAGGATAAGACCAAAATTTAAGTTCCTGAGGCACAGAAGTCTCAAATCTCCTTTGAAAATCTCTTTTGAAAACATTTATGACCTAAGTCACTTAGTTGTTTTTGACAAGTGCTATGCACATGCCAAGTACTAGTGGATACTTGTGTCCAAGCCAACAAATAGTAATCTTAAACAGAATTTAGCATGCACATGGCTCCCTATGGGACAGTAAAGTCATAGATGATGCACATCATGATTTGCACTTGACTGCCTCTGCAATTAGGGCTGCTTCTGTCGTCCCATATGTATCGCTGGCTCACTGCACCAGGTCAATGCAAAAATGGTTCAAAGGGGACCATAGGTGACACATAAAATTAAAGATGTGATGGCAGCTAAATGTGTCTTTGGTGAGGAAGTGATTAGATATTTTGGATGATACTCATTGACTCCGTCACAAGGAAGTTACGAAGGAGTCATGACCAAAAGGCCATGAGGTGAATTGAAATGGTAAAATGCCAAATATTGACATAGCTATTTTGTAATCGGCTGGTTTGTGTGTAGTTTATACACACCCGGCCCTTTATAGGAGGGATTATTTCATCATCTTTTTCTGCCTATGCAACTGGAGCAGCTCCTTTTGCTCACTGTGTAGAGACCTAAATGCCTTTAATTTATTCCCCATGCTGCGAACATGTGGTTGGCTAACAACTGTGTTTTGTGTGTACATATGTGACAATGGGTCATTACCCACTGTAATCACTCCTTTGAAGCCGTTATAAGATCAATGCCGTGCTGGTTCAAGGGTATTGTTAGGTGTTTTGATTGTGCAGAACCTCAGTGTACTTTGCTAAATGAAGCACAACAGTATGGATTGAATTGGGAAATGTGGATCAGTGATATAACCCTGGGTCTTTTCAAGACTATTTTCATACCTCTGTGAACATTTAAAATATTTCACAAGCTATTCAGCCCTATGATGCAGCAAATGTCTTGCTTAGTGCCAAAGCTTCCAAACAACAGTGCCTTTCTCAATACTTCTTTTATGCTCATAAATCATATGATACAGTGCAAAACCACCTCCTCCTAAATAGACTAGTGTGGTGAAGCACTGTGGGAAGTAGCTGGAGGAGCAGGCCCACAGCTTAGTAGTACACTTCACCACTTGCTTGCCATGGGCTTGTCCTGCAAGGGTTAACAAGGAGCCCAGGGAGTAAAGAGATCACGTGACTACCATGGGTAGGTCACATGACCTGACTGGGGTTATAAGTGAGGGCAAGCCCAGCCAAGAGTCAGCGTTAGCTAGCTTGTTACTGCAGGGTGAGGACTCGGAGCTCCAGTGCTGTCTGGAGACACCCTGCTGAGGAAATCGGTGACCCTGACCCCACCCAAGGGCAAGGGGCTGAGGACAGAACTCCCCTGAAACCAGGAGAGGCCTGAGAAAATCCAAGGTCCTGAAGCTGCAGGAGTTCTGGTAGGCCCAGAAGGGTGAGGCCTTAGATACCACAGGTGCTGTAGGGAAGAGAGGACAGCAAGCCACTTGAGTAGCTCTAGCGGAAGTTGGGCAACCCTTGGGCCTGGGTAAGAGTCGGGCCTGAGTAGAATAGGCCCTAGCTATATCTGAAACTTGCTTCTGGAACCTCACTCTGATAGCTATTTGTGTTCAGATTTCAGCCGCAGTCTAGTGATCTTGCTATCACACTATAAGTCAAAAACTAATTGAGTCTTTGCTGTGGCAGGTTTGTCAATGTGAAGCTTACTGTCTCCAACTATTTGTCTCAGTTCCTCCTTCCTCACCTTTAAAAAGCAACTGAAGAATTTATTTATTTATTTACTTATTTATTTATTTGTTTATTTTCCAGGTGCCTTTAGAGGATCCATTACTGTCTCCCTATAAAGTGTTTTTTCCCCTCTCTCTTTACCTTCTCCTTTTAAACTGTTTACAAATGGATTATAGGTTATTTTATTGTGATAATTTTGTGAAGCACCCTGAGTGCCATTTAACAAGAGGGGCAAGAAGGTGCTATATAACTAAAATTGTTGTTGTTACATACTTACAAATTTGCACAGAAAATTTGCCCCTTTTGCTGGTATTATTCAAGTAAGTAGCACAGTGTGAGCAAGATTTGTAGAATCAGATCCTGAAACATTTTGTTGTCTACTTTAATTTGGCACATAGTATGACTGTATAGTTACACTTTTTATTACCTAAATATCTCCATTGAGATTTACAATTTATTTACCAGACCCTTAGCTGATGTAAATCAGCATCGTTCCCTTGAAACCATGTTTAAATTATCCAGTTGACACTTGGATTCATTAGGGACATAGATGCCTATCTATTACTCAGTCTTTATTTTTTTATAAGTCTTGTAAAACAAAAGGTAAGCAACAAAATATGATAGCTGCCCAACACGCAGTGTGAGGCAGAACACAGAAAAGTGCTGAGGGTTCAGAAATGGTAAATAAAAAAGCAGCATGTTCACACTATAGCGTCTGGTAATTTATGAGCAAACATCCCATCAAAAATATTTGTATCTCTATCTACCTATGAATTGGCATAGCAAGAAGAGAAAAAACCAAATACAGTAATCACTTATGCAGAATTTTTAACTTCCCATTGGCCACAATCCCAAATGAGATTGTGCGGGTTCCGTGTGGCACAATGTGCTTTCAATGGATGTGCGTGCACTTTATGTGCACGTGCATGCAGCACATGCAGGGCACGAGAATGGCCCTATTCACAGCTTCTGTGACACCTAGAATTGGAAAATACACCACACTAAAAAAGTGATTTAGGGAAACTAAAAAAACATTATCCTTGCCAAAAATGTAGGTAGGATTCTAGTAACTGTTTAGTGACAAAAAACTCCATTCAAAAAGCAGAGATTGGTCCAGGACAGTCTATTCAGTCTTACCAAGAAAAGGAAATGTATAATAAACTTAATGGTCTTATAGGCAATAAAGGCTGACAAAGCAGCCAGACGTTTTACAGATGGCCTGGTAAGAATGAGAGTCAAGGATAGAAAAATTCTGAAACACAATAAACCTACCGCGCCTTGGGCAGATTTACCACTTGGGCAGACTCTGAGCAGCCTTTCTACATGATGCAGTGCATCGTGTGTCCAGCAGCTGCCAGATGTTCCCCCCACTGTGTGGCAGGGTGGGTAGCTGGCTGCTACACACTGCATCCAGGAGGGAAATGCCAGGAATGCAGCACATAGCAACCTTACTGAAAGTGGGGTAAGGCTGGCCAATGTGTGGTAGTGTGCTGTCACTCATGTGCCCATTCCCTGTCTGCCCTGCAGCAAGGCCCACTGCGGGGTTTTGAGAGGCGGGCATTATCTCCAGTCCTGTGCGGCCACGTCATAGCTGGGGGCAGGAGAGTAGGTGGGCTGGGGTAGGGCAGGGCAGCGGCTCGTGTAGCCAGTGCCTCAGCCCACCCTGAGGTGTGGTGGGACAGCTGAAAGTGGCCCACCTCCTGCCAAGCCTCCCTGCGGGGGGAGGGTTAACCATCTGCCCTGCTCGCTGCACTGGCCCTGAAGTGTGGTGGCAGCGATTGCCCACCATGGGGCATGCAGGGATTGGGTCCACCACAGCTCATGTGGATGCACCCTGCGTAAAATTCTATCCTGGCTTGCTCTTGTATCTCCCAACAGAAAAGTGTACAGCAGGCAGTATAAGGCTCTTGTGCTACAGGATTATAGAAACCATTATGCTTAACACTTCTCTTCATCAGACATCCTCTTGTTGATGGAAAACTTGCTGTAAAATCTCAGAATTCTTGAGGCTTTGTCAGTGGCCCAATAAACACCTGCTTCCACCTATATCTATCTGTCCAGAATACTAATCTTCATGTTAGTGAGGACAGTGATCCATGTACACAGCCTATGTCCAGCAAGGGATTGGCTCAAGTTTCTTGGCAGGTCAGCTGATCATGTGCCATCATGACCACCTGAAAAAGCTACATTCTACTGAACTATGAAACTACCAAATGGGAAAATTAAACTTGTAAGTAAGGGAACCAGAACATTCATAGGAGTCCGGCATTAGACCCCAGGGGCAAACATCTTCCATCCTTATGACTCTCAGAACATAAGGCAAAAAACCCTCTAATTTCTTTGACTTAACTTCTCTTCCTACACTGGAAGAAGAATTCTGCCACCCTTTAAGCTCTCCTGCAGGCACAGGTGAGAGAGAGTGAGAGAGAAAGTGAGAGAGAGTATGGGTATTTTTCAATATGACGACTCTTCAAGCTGCCATGCTTTGATCCTACCCATGATGAGAGCCCTCACCACAGGCAGGAGTTGGCCTGACCGCAGAACAAACGTGCTGGCGGCCAGGGACGAGGAGAGGGCACAGAGACGGCGGGGGATGTGCAGACGTGGGTCCGCATGGCCCCGCCCCACGCACTGCTCAACGCAGCCCCGCCTCCTCCCTGATGGGTAAGTGTGGCGGTTTATGAGGCCACCGTGCCTACCCAGAACAGCTCTGGCCACCAGCCAGAGCTAGGTAGAGCAGGCTGTCAGATGTGATAGCCTGCTCTACCACAGTCTGGGGTTGCCCTCCCCGCACGGTGGCAGGAATAACTCTGGGATGTGTGCTGGCAGGGAGCCCAACGTACATCTTGGAGTTAGCCCGGCCATGGGGGTAAACTCTGCTCCTGCCCACAGCAAACATCTGGTGGGCGGGAGCAGACGTGAAACCACCATGGGTGGCCACACCAGAGTTAGCATGGCCACCTGTGGTAGCATCATGTTTAAAAATACCCTATGTTTTGGCTTTGCTTTTATATTGAATTGGTAATATAAATTCCTAGATGATAGATGCATTTGCTTGTTTACACAGCCTACAAAGGAAGATATAAACTTATGATCATGAACAATGAAGGGCTTAAAAAAAGAAAACTAAAGACTGAACAGCAATGAAAAAAAGCTTCTTTAAGAGGGCTACAGAGACTGCATTAAAGGTGTATCAATAATAGAGAATATTACTGCTTTCAAAGTTGCTAGAGGATATTTATTTATTCACATAAAAAAAACCTAAAAGAAAACATTGAATTCAGTATAAATTGTCCCTCAGCATAACTAATTCTTAGGAAGAGGAAACTAGAGGCCAGGAGTAAACAGTTCTTGTATTGTAATGAACTAATATTAGAGAATTGAGTTAGAGAATTGATCTGAGTGAAAGGATGGTTTAAGATGGTCTGAACATAAAGGTTAAAAGATTGCAAGCCTTTGGAGCAAGATAAGCAAATATATTTTCAGATATGACTGCTAACTTGGTTATGTGGTACACAAGAATCAAATAATCATACCTACATATCCATTATTTCTGGACACATCAGTATACATATCACTGGGATCAACCTTGATAACAAACTCAGGCCTTGTCAAAAGGTTTTTATTTCATAAAAAATACCCCTAAGGAAGGAAATTTCCCGAAACGTGTCGGGTTGGGTAGAGTTTAGATTTTTCCATGATTGTTTTTATAGTTACACATTGTTTTTATACATATTGGTAGTATGTTTGAGAAGATGTTTCTTGTATGTATTCACCAGGTTCAGCATTTTGACTAAACATGTTGATCCATTTTGCAATCAAAATGTTGTTGTTACAGATTATGATTCATATATAGAGATTGTTTTATTAAATTTACTTTGCATTTTCCATCCAGTGGCTCTTTTGCTTTCATTTGTGTATTGTTGGGCCAGTGTTACTGTGTTAGTTGTTTTTTCTTTTGACTAATATTAGTTTAACACTTCTTGAATATAATGTTTTTATATATGCTAAGTACCATACAAACATTAGCTAATGATTGTTTAAATTGAAGTAATTTTCTTCCGCAGTGGCCCATCTCCATGTGGGTCAATGGGTCAATGCTATCTTTACTTAGCTTCCTAGGCACCAATTGCTACAACAAAAATCATGACCTAGATGCACAGCAGATATGTCAGAAGTATTCTTGCATGTTTTGGAGGCCTTGACACATCTTCAAAGTAGTCTTCAAAGTTCAGCAGCTAGCAAATTGGCTGTTTTGCAACTGTTGGTAGAGATATTTGTCAAGGATCCTGGAACAGAGAGGATAAACCTTGGCTGACTGAACCTTTTAAACACCATTTCTGATATGCTATCAAAGAAAAAGCAGAAGACCCTGATTTGGCTCTCATTGTGCACTTGGTGTTAAAAATGTAGAGATGAAGGCATTAATTGGTTGATCAGTCAGCGTGATCAAGCTGTAGATTAAGGTGGAGGTTTACATTCTGAAAATTAAACAACTGAAAAATGGAAAAATAAAAAATTAAATAATTTTGCTGCATCAAAAAAATTAGTTGTACCCATTCACAGTTGAATGGACTGAAGGCGGCCCATCTAGTCTGAGACAAGTAGGATTTGAACCCACATTCTTCAAGTAATCAAGTACTTTAACCAACCAACTTTTAATAAAATTTAGCACTTGGCTAAATACTTCACTGAGTTAGGCTAGAGGGCTTAGTTCTCCATGCAGGACTGAGCACCAAGGGACATGAAAAAGCAGGTCTCAAAGACCCTATTCACACAAACAGGTATGCCTGACCTTTCCCTTACCCAAGATTGCTTAACTAGGGTGGCCAGATATGCAATTTTTAGAGGACACTTATAAGAAATACAAGTTGCAGGGCTGCATTTGAGCCAGTGGAGCCCTGCCACCTGTATTTCTTATGTGTCCTCTAAAATTTACATATTTGGCCACCCTATGCTTAACAAGATAGTAATAATGTACATTACTAGCATAGTCACCTTCAGAGATTAAATTATGATGTGGGTTAAATTATGATGTGAACAGTCAGATGTTAGGTATTAAATGACTTTACACACACACTTAACAGTTTCCCCCTGTTTAATCAGGACATCATCTAGCTCTCTAGCTATCCCACCCTTAGGCTCAGGGTGGCTTACACTTCTTTCACTTATTTACTGTAACATTAACCACCAATTATTAACTCAACTCTTAATCCTCACAACAACCCTGAGAGGTAGGTTATGCTGAGAGATCTGTGACCCACAGTTTAGGAACTTCTACTTTCAAATGCTGTGTTCATGTGACGATGGCTGGGTGTTAAAGTGAAGGTGGGGCATAAATGATCCTGTTGACATGGCCTAATGAAACTTCTTGTTACTAGGGGTATTTTCAGACGTGACGGGGCCGATTGGCCCCGGCACGGAAACAACCCTTTGATTCCCTGCCCGGGCCACCTCGTCACAGGCTAATAGATGCGGTGGCCAATCCCGGCGGGGAATCCGGGGAGGGGGCGGGGCTGCATGGTGCAATGTGTGGCTGCACAGCCCCGCCCCTCCACGCTGCCCTGGCCGCCCGCCCTCCAGGAGACGGGCAAGCGCCGCGGCCACCCCCCCGGCATTGACCATAACCCTGAATCCCGCCGTGGATTCCGGCCGTGGTCAGGGGACAGACGTTACTGTCCCCTTCATCACAGGGGGGAATCTCATTCACCAGCGATCGGGGATGGTCCAGCCAGGACCTCCGATCGTGTGGTGGTTCTGATTCCCCCCGTGATTCATGGAGGTGAACATCTGGGGGGGAACTTCCATTCCCCCCATCAGATGTTACGGAATCACTTTCACCCTGTGCAGATTCACTGTGGTTGACTGTGATCTCGTAACGTCTGAAAATACCCAAACTCACATGGCTGGAAATCAAACTGGCCTGTGTGAACTACTGTAGACCAAAGGCAAGAGAGGGGTGTTTTTCACACAGACACTCTAACACCGATAAAATGGGTGTTACATTTTATTATACATGTTGCAGGGTACACTCAGAGTACACCTGCAACCCTGCAACATGTATAATAAAATGGGACATCCATTTTATCCATGTTAGACTGTCTGTATGAAAAGGGTCATATTATACAACACTAAAATTAGTTACCTACTGTGGTTGCCATTATAAAAATAAGCTTTTCCCCCAAACTGCTACAAGATGATAGTTGATACACCCTATTTTGTCTGTGTACAAAAGAGAGGTGATACAGAGCATTTTGTCAATTGAGCTGGACAGAAACTTCAAATTCAGCATTGGTCGTGTTTTCTTTCTAATTCCCAATCCATAGAAAAAATATGTACTCTGTGGATTTCCTGAATTGAGGGGGTTGGATTAGATGACGATGACCTCTGAGGTACCTTCCAAGTCTATGATTATATGATTCTATTTTTTATTTTTTTTACTATTTAATTATCAGCTAACTGCAAACCACTATTTAGTTATCTACAGTAACTGTCGTGTTTTCCAAGAAATCCCATCATGGTAATACTAAGATATAGATTTACTGGCTTCGCAGCAGTTGACAAATGTGGAACTTTTAAGGACCGGAGCATATCAGAGAGGGCAATAGACAGAGCAATAGGGGAAGCATGGAAGGCCACAACCCCTGGGAGTGAGGGAAGGATATGGCCTGGGTGGGAAGACTAGGACAAGAAGAGCAAAATTACTTCTCTGAGAAATGGGGGAGTGTGTAGACGTATGGTGGGAGGGTACTGGAGTCAACCACAGTTCTTCTGAGAAAGAGAAAGAAAGAACGTGTGTGTCAATTCAAGTAAATTTTATTCAGTGATTACTGATTAGTCAGTAAATTCAAAAAAGTTATAAATATATACAATAAATCAATGGATACTATGACCTCGTACCTTACCTCCCGCATGGCATTGAGAGCAAAAAGACTATTTCTGGCAGCCCGTGTGAACGCCCTGCCGTCCAAAATCCTCGAGGGGCGTTTTAGTGGGGTTCCATATGCCCTGAGACTCTGCCCCTACGATTATCTTGAGGCTGAAAAAGCGTCGCATATTATTTTTAGATGTCACCTCTATGATAAAATAAGGTTTGAATATCTGAATGAATTTATTTTGAATTACCCTGGTAGAACTCAGGAAGCCTTGCTAGCGCTTGCATTAGCAGACAAAGAGACAATAGTTACTAAGCAGGTCAGCTCCTTTTTGGTGAGGGCTTTTGCCCTGCGGAAATTATTTTTGGAGTTTAAGCTACCTTTGGAGGGATAGGGCTGGTTGTGCCTCTCCCTTATGTGTTTCCTCTCCTTTCATTTAACCAGAGATGTGTGTTAATTAATGGATGTATTGTTATCTGTATAATGTATTTTGTTTGTGGCCTATGGCCACGCTGAATAAAGCTATTATTATTACTATTATTATTATTATTATTGAATAAATAACAATAAAACCAAGAATTAAATCAAAGTATCATTAAACAACAATCGCCGTGCACATGCAAAAAGCTAAGAAGGCAAAGACAGCTATAGACTTAATAGCATGCGGGTCTCTTGCAGCTAAAAGAAATACCAATCTCTGTATAATTGGAAGCTGCCCCCCCCCCCCCAAGAGTGGAGCAATCCATTTCTCTCCTAATTTACTATAAAAATGGCAATGGAATAAAACATGTAAGAGATCTTCAACTTCTCCAAGACCACAGGGGCAAAATCGGGAGTTGAGGAATTCTGACAAATCTTCCATGTAATAATGCAGAATCAAACAACTGAAAGTGTATCAAAGTAAAATCTCGGCTTATGGGAATACTCAGTGGTATCTCCAAGTAAAGCTCCATATCAAACTTGGTGTGTGTGTGTATGTGCGCGCTTGGTAATCCTCCAGACAAGAGACAGAGAGGTGGGAGTGGGTACAATGGGGACTCCACCTGGTAAGAGCTGGAGGAGTGAGAGGGAGGGGATGGGGTGGGGTCTGGAGGGTTTGGGTTCTATTATTTAATCTATTGTTTTTCAAGAGCCACCTTAAGCCTGTTGGATAGACTATAAATCTTATTATCACTATCATTACTGATGTGTAGCCCTCTAATGAGGTATCATAAAATCTGTATAATTCCAATATCAAATACATGTAATGAACATTCTGAGAAAAGCTGGACTAGGAATGACTGTTATTTTCCTTGTTCAGTAAAACTAACTGGCAAGACAGTTTACAAAAGAAGGGCCCTGTATCAGGTCAAGGCAAATAGCACACAGAAGCAACCCACTGATAAAGAATCTCCTCTCATCAGTTAGGCCACAGTCAGCATCTCTATTTGTGCACTGATGCTGAAGAGAAACAAATCCGATCATAAGTCAGGAAGGAAATTATTTTCACTGTGCATGAACCATGGGCTGGACATTTCTGTGTCTAAACTCGTCTCTGCATATGAGTTGCATTTTGATAGTTGGACTGAGCAATAAAATCAAGAAATTTTGAGGGGTGGGGGGTGGTATAGACCAAAGTAGTGATTTATTTTTTCATTTAATCATTTATATCCCACCCCCTCCTGCTAAAGCAGCTTGGGGCAGCTAACCAATGGCACATTAAAATATAAAAGATATAAAATACAATATAAACAATAATAAATATAAAATTAGAACCCATGGTGGAACATACACCACACAAAAACAGGAACACCCTCCCTAGCTCTCAACCCCCCAAACCCTTACCCATCTCCCATGCCAAACAACAGGCAGAACAGCCAAGTTTTGCATTGACGTCGAAAGCAGGAGAGGTCCGGGGGCATCTGGATCTCAGCTGGAAGGGAGTTCCATAGCCTTGGTGCAGCCACCAAGAACGCCCTCCCCATTGTGGCCCCCCGGAAAACCCAGGGGACTTTGAGAAGGGCGCTCCCCGATGACTGCAGAGGCTGATTCAGAGCCTGGGGAGTTAGGCGGTCTCGCAGGTATGTCGGGTCCAGACCGTGTAGGGCTTTATAGGTCAACACCTTGAATCAGGCCTGGAAGACTATAAGCAGCCAGTACAGAGAACAGAGCACCAACGTTATGTGCTCCCAGCAGCCCATCCCCGGAAGGAGATGAGCCGCCACATTCTGCACCAGCTGTAGTCTCTGAGCCTTCTCCATGGGTAACCCCATGTAGAGCGTGTTCCAATAGTCCAGACTTGAGGTAAATGAAAGTATGAATGATGGTGGCCAGGTCAGAGTCGGAGACATACAGCTGAAGACGCCTCACCAGATGTAATAATTAGCAAAACCTGCTCCTCTCCACAGCCTCCACCTGGACATGCAGGCAGAGATGGGAATTCAGGAGCACTCCTAGACTGCAAACTTGAGTTTCAAAGGAGGGACACACCCCATCCAACCCCTCGCCCCAACCCACCAGCATCACCTCCGTCTTATCACGATTCAGCTTCAGCCAGCTCACCCTCGTCCAGTCCTCCACAGCTGCCAGACACTGAGTAAGCAATGAGCATGGATGACAAGTTTGGGTGAGCAAAGGGGTGGCAAAGACTTATTAGGGGAGCAAGGATTTTGCTATACTTTAAATACATCTAGAGTGGAGGTAAATAATGTTAATAATTTATTTACCTTATTAATTACTGTGTTTGACAGTTTTCTATAAAGCTCCAGTCAGGTGGGTGGGGGAGCAAAAGGAGTAGTAGGAAATATTTTGGGGGAGCACCTGCTACCCCTTGCTGCCTCTTGGAGTCATCCCTGGAACCGAGATTGCTGGACCTGGGTCAGATGAAAATGAGAGGCATTGTTGGGTGTCATCAGCATACTGATGACACCAAACACTCTCACGACCTCGCCAAATGACTTCATATACACGCTGAACAGATGATATCAAGAGACATTAGGGTCTTCCAGATCAGTGCATTCTTATCTAGGGCTGATGCGGCAGCAGCTTTTACCGCGCCGCGATTCCGTTCCGCTATTTCGGAATTGCCCCCGCCACACCGCGACATTTCTGCGGATATTCTGCTAATTCCGCCGGAATTCTGCAAATCGCGGAATCGCGGAAAAATCGCGGAAAAATCGCGGAAATCGCGGAAAACCACTATTCCGCGATTTTTTGGTGCTGGCGGAATTGCGGAAATAGCGAAAATGTCATGTTTCCACGATTCCACTAAGTTGCGGAATTAAATAAGCGGAACCGCGGAACCGCGGAATGAAACCGCGGAATTAAAGCCTCTGCCATGCCATTCCACTAATTGCGGAAACACTGTTTCCGTCGGAAATAGCTACCGCTGCGAAATTCCGCTACAGCCCTATTCTTATCCTGTCTTCTTCAGAAACTGTATTCTGCTCATCAGGCTTTCAAAGAGCTTGACCCTTTATCATATATTTGTATAATTGTTGATCAAAACTGTGGACCAGGGGTAGGGAATGAGTAGCTACAGGCAATTTCTCAGGAGAGCTACACTGAAGTGGAGCCCTTCTCCCACAGAATGCTCCTGCAAGTCTCTTGATCCCCTCGGTCTCTGCAGGACCTCCCAGCAATTGAAGGCAGAATGCTCTGGCATGCAACCCTGGCACATGGGAAGAACACTTCCCCCTCCCTCAAATGCTCTTGCTCTACCTTTCTCCCCTCCAGATGCTCCAGAGAAGTGGAGCTTCTAAATGCTTTTATGTGGCCTCCTGCTCTGGTCCACATAATTCCAAAACAGTTGACAAAACTGACAGATTTCTCTAAATAACACATTCCTTTTTGGGTGAAAGCTAGTGCAGTATTGTGGCAGTGCTAAAAAAAGATCAGAAATCCCATTCACATTAATGAGACTCATGCCCACACAATTGGTTAACACTGGTGTTACTTACTGGAAGGATTCACCCTCAAATGAGTGTTTTCAAATGAGATGCTACCCCCCACATGGACACACAGGAGCCACGGAGCCAGCTGCCCTTCGGATGGTGGAGCAGATTGATGCTCATTCCCATAAGCCATGGAGCACCCACTCATGCAGCACTACCACGAAATCCAGAGTGCTCTGTGTGAGTCAGGCCACATAGATGCATGGCAACAGGCAGCCACAGAGCTCCTGCCTATATAAATGGTGGCAGCAAACCATGCCAACAAACTGGTCCACTACTCAGAGGCACTGTGCGTGGGGTAAGTGGCCTTTGCAAGTCACAAGAACTGGCCAGGAGTGCTGGAGAGCCTGGGTTCCCCAGTGCTTGCACCGAGGACATGTCACTTGCAAAGGCCAACCTGGTGTGCTTCCTCCTCCTCCGTGGTCCATGGCAGGTGAAGTGGCCACGCTGGGAGGGGAGCTGCCTGTTAGAATCCCTCCCCACACACTCCACCGGTGTGTATGCTTTGCAGCAGAGCCACGCTATGGCCACAGTTCTCCCACCCTTGCCTTGCTTGTTTAAAAACACCCAATGTCACACATTTTTACTAGTCTACTCAGAATAACAGAAAGTTGTAACAGGTAATGAATATGTGAATCATCTACAAAAGGATGCCATTTAGCACAGCAAATGGTAGCTTTATGATGTTAGTGTTAATTGCTATAAATTAAACTGACTTCATTTTCAGGAAAACAAAGGGTATTTTCAGACGTTATGAGATCACAGTCAACCGCAGTGAACCACGGTCAATCCCACGGCGGGGCCAAAGCGCCCTGAACGTCTGTTTCGTTGGTGCCAGATGCTCATCACATTCAATCCCCACCAGAGGTCAAAAATAAGCACGCTTCCAGAGCTCCGGCCCGAACCATCTCCGAAAGCATGGTCAAAGCGATTCCCACCGGTAAGCAAAAAAAAAGTAATGACTGAACGGCAACCACCGGCCGGAATCAAGCAACATGATTCCCAGCTGGGGACAAAGCACGCAGCGTTACTGCCAGGCAACGAGCAACAACACAGGCTGTAGAGGGAGATTTAAAGGGTACACAGCAGCAGGGGGACGTGGCAGGATGGAGCGAGGCGGAAGGGAGAGGAGAGCGGAGGGCGAGAGAGCAAGGGAGGAGGAGGAGGTGGAGGAGGCGCAGGCGGAGGAGGTGGTGGTCCTGCTGCACATGGAGGCGGTGGAGGGGCAGCAGCAGCAGCAACAGCCAGGACGAGCTGCCCCGGCACCTTCCGGGTGTTTTGACCACGGCCCAGGATCGGTGTAACGTCTGTTGCGCTGCCCCGGGCCGTGGTCTGCCGGTCCAATTCCCTGCCGTGGTCCTGCTCCCATCATGTCTGTTTGGGGCCTCTCTTGCCCACGGGGGGTGGTTAGCCAGTTTGCCACTGCTGGGAATCCACTGTGGTGAATCGGGCGCCCGTAACGTCTGAAATCACCCTCAATGTATTTAATTATATGCATTCATCAGAGAATCGCGAGAATCGCAGGGTTGAAAGGAACTGCCAACATCATCTAGTCCAGCCCCTTGCTCCAAGGCAGGATACCCTTATACATACAGAATCACAGACAGATGCTTGTCCAGCAGATGTTTGAACAAATTCCATGAAAGATATTTCACAAGCTTCCTAGGCAACCAATATGATTGGAATAGGAAGTAAATCTCTTTTATTAGCTTATTTCTATATGATGCACTTAATAATTATTGGGTGTGTGTTGTTTTTGGTTTCTTTATAAAAGAAAAATAAATAAGTCAGGCATCAAGTATTTGGAACTGAGAGAGAACTACAGAGAAGAAATATATTTTCAATCTGTTTCATCTCAAGAATGTTTCAGATGCTGTGGGCAAAGATAATATTTGCATCATTTGCTTTTTATATTCATCCGAGCTTCCCTGAAAGATGCTGCAGTGGATTTATTCAGTTTCCAGTGTATATATATTCATGTCTAAAATTCATGGAAGAGCCGGTTTGTGGACATATGTACTACTAAATGTATCATCTCAAGAAAGAAAGTCACCTGGTGAACTGTAGTTTCCTCTGATGGACACTCATACTATTTTGCCAAGAAAAGTTACCTGGATCTGAAAAAGGTTCTTTTTACAAATCGTGCCCCAAAAAGCATGGAAATTGTAAGTTATGGCTCCTGCCTTAACTTCCATGCCATGTAAGCAGTAGAGACATTATACAGTGAGTCTCCTATATTGTACTCACTTACAACTTAGGTTCCAGGCACCCACACTTTGCTTTGATCTTTCAGCCCCAATCCTCTTCCTCTGCAGGTTGGGGGCAGTACTGATTAGGCTGGGACAGGAGGTGGTGAGGGGGCAGCTAAGCCTTTAGAAATGAAACTCGAGCATTTAGGATGGGCATGTTTGGGATAATTATCCGGAATGGCAAAATGTGAGGGGAGGTGTAACATTCTCATGGAAAATGTGATCAGGCCCTTATCTAAGACAGAAGAGAGAGCAAATGAGCTGAGGCAGGGGCTTCCTGAGAGAGAAAGAATGTTGATATTTCTCCAAATTGGAGAAAGGCTCCAAGCTAAGAACTGGCAGGATAGGCCTGGGTCTAGGCCCAAGACTGAACCCTCTAAAGGCCTGTAGAAGCCTCTGAGGAATGAAAGGTGTGGACCGAATTTAGAAATGACAGAGACAAACTTGGATCCCATGGAACCAAGGACCTGACACAAGAGACTAAGTCCTCCAGACTGATGAGAACTGGGAGGACAGATCTGGAACAGACTATTCTAGTTTTTGAATATGCCACTCTGAAAACAAATTGATGAGATAGGACTAGGATGATTCCATGTCTTATATGGGGAAACAGAGGCACATAAAAGGTAGTCCTACTTACCTTCAGGATCGCCTCATCCCTTGTGTCCTGGATTGGCCCGTGCAGTCAGCCGGGGACAGCCGCTTGGAGGTTTCCCAGGACTCCACGTTTAAGCGGGTGTTTTTGGTGGCCACACCACAGCTATGAAATTCCCTCCTGGTGGAGATTTGCCTCTCTCCGGATCTCCCTTCCTTCAGCAGACAATGCAAGACCTGGCTATTTCGCCAGGCATTTGGTGAGGGGGACAGGTAGTGGGTGGGGGTTTTGTTATTTGCTTTTGTTTTAAGGGAAATGTTTTTTTTCTGGACCCCTTTTATCGTGGATCTTAATTGTACTATTTTATTATGTATTTTTTATATTTGATGTTTTTATATATGTTGTACTCCACCCTGGACTCCCTTGGGCAGGAGGGGGCACTATAGAAATATTATAGATAAATAAAATAAGTTCAGACAAGCCCAGACAGGCCACAATTCACTGTCATGTGATATATCATGTTTACATTAGGCATATCACTAGAAACATTCTTATCAACATCAACAGATTTTGAAACGGGCCTCAAACGACTCCTGCTCATAGCAGGATTCAATGACGGAAAAGCTGAGGTACTTTGCACTGAGCTGAAGGACCCCCAGCTCATTTGTAGCTATGCTCCCTGATGCACAAACCTCACCCCTTAGATGTGGTGCACTGCACATACAAATTTGCTGGCTGGCTGCTTGTAGCCTGATCCTGTAAGGGGAACTGCTGAGTTCTCCTAATGTGTCTCCATTAATATAGGGGATGATGGCATTTTTCAGCTCTAGCTAACAGCAAGGAGCTCAAACTAGTCCCTAGTAGCTTTGCTTTCTACAATATCCTTTTCTGTTACTTTCCTCTCTGGAGTCCCAGAAACATAGATGTTAGTAGGATCATTAAATAATATTTTGCTCAATTGTTCTTTAAGCTGTGCTTTTTTACAAAAAAAAAACAACCCATATCAAAAGCTTAATTTTTTTCCAATTCCTTGTACATTGTTGACTCATCTGTCATTTATAACTTTAGCACCTGTACAGTCTGAAACTCTTATTCCAGGAATGTTTCTTTATGTTTCATATGGTTCTACCACCCCTATGAGTAAAAAGCTAGGAGACAGCTGATGGAATGCAAATAGGAAAATCATTTTGCCTCCAGATTTCTGCCCCTCACCAAGTAAGCTTGTAATTTAAAACATTTAGCTCATTCTTCTAAAATCTAGATGTGCAAATCTTGAAAAGTGACAGTTAATTTAAATCAAGAACAGGAGGAATTTAAAGCAATATGACCATTATTCTCAGAGCGGTATGACTAGTGCATCTTTTGTTTACACTATTTAATCACCTCTCTAAAAAGATTTATATATAACAGAATATAATATTTTTCGAATGGGAGTATTTTTAAATAGGCAAGCCATCCGGGAGAACCATGTTTAAATGCAGAAAAATAGTCTTTTGATGCCCCAAACTGCTATGCTAATTCCAGCTCTGAAGGTGATAGTTCTTTCCATGCTACTAGCACGTTATCCGTCCAGGCTTTGAGCTAGGTCCATCATGATTCGCAGTAGTTCTCCCTATGTAGTACCAGCTTCCTCAAAATCCTCTGTTGCTGTGCACCGTTAGTTTTTTCTATTCCTGAATTTCCTCAATTCATAAGGAAAGCACCTATGACAGGAACTTCAGGAACGTCAGCAGTGGGGCCTTACTATCACCTCCCCAAAGCTCACTGCTGTCAATACTTTTGCCACTCCTGAGGCTTCCAGGTCCTGAGACTACTGTCACTGCTCCTGAGATCCCTGGGACCCTGCTCCTATTGCTGTTGCCGCCGCTAGTCATATGAGCAACAACAGCAAGGGCAAGGCCTTGGGAGCCTCAGGAATCTCAGGAATGGCAGCAGCAGTAGAGGCGCCCAATCACTACCGTACCTGGGGCCCACCAGCCCTGCTTCTAAGGCTCCTGGGACATGTGCTTTCTGCAGGGCCCTATGTGTGGGTCACAGGGCAACTGTTCTGTTTGTTCGGCTTAGTGGTGGGCAAACCTGATGACCATTAATGCGTTTGAGTTGAGGGGCACACTTAAGTACCTCATTGAGCTGGAGTCTAAGGTATTTCAGATGATTTCCATAAGGCAGCACCTCTGCTATGCAGATTTTTCCTACAGCTCCTATCGTACCACCTTTCGTATCGTATTCTCTAGTCTGTTTGGTCAGCCTCAATACCCTTCTCTCTCTCTCTCTCATACGAACCATTTTTGTTTGTTTATTCATGACATTATCTTTTGCCATAGTCAATAAAATTCAAAATGCAAACAATGGGAAAAGGAAAACATTGAGAAAACAGCATACGTCCAATACATATAATACTACAAATGTAAATTCAACTGTATCCACTCCAAAACAATTATTTCAAATTTATTATGGGATATAGATTTCTTACAGCAGTGGCCCTACTGGCAAAGGCAGCCATTCTGTTGATGGCAACATGACCCTTATATTGACAGAGCCATATTAGCTTCTCTTTCTTAGAAAAAAAACTGGACTTGTGACAAAATGGGGGTAAGAAAAACATTCCTAATATCAGAAACATTATAACATTCCAATACATAATTTATCAAGTCTTCAACCATCTCCATCCTACGAGAAATTCTTTTCTCCCTAGAGATACCCAACCTACAGCCCACCACTACTGCAGAAGTCATCTGTTCCAACCATAATCTGGTTATATGAACATGACAAAATTTTTTCAAACTGAGCTGCAAATACCTCACAATTCCATCATCTGGATTCCAATGGACATAGAGAGTGGCGATTCGACTAACCTGTATAATGACAAAGTCATCCTGAAGAGCTATATCACTTAACCTTTGGTAAATCAATTCATTTCCAATCTAGAAAATGTCTTTATTAGCACAAAATCCAAACCCCGCCTTATTAAGAGTATTTAGAATGAATATTAGCCATGGTGATTGTGCAGAAGTTGCTCGCATCAAATCATCAATATAACACATTTTTGGAATACGAGAAGGGCTAAAGGTTAATAATTTAAACCAGTATTTAAGGAGTTTTTCCACAACAATTAACACTACTGCCTCCATCCGAGATCCTGCCCTTAGAAAGACTGCCAGGGTTGAATAAGGAAGACCCAATAGCGATCTCAAGAATTTATTCTGTGGGATGTCTATAGTATCATCTGCCAACCCCCCCCCCCACCCTCATATTTTTGCACCGTAGGTAATCTGGGATATTACCTTGGGCTTAAATGTTCTATGCGCTGTAGGCACCGACCATCCCATTTCTCATGAACCAACATTGTATCTATTTTTTTTTATCCTGTACCATACAACTAGAGCTGACATGGATACCTAACTTGGTACCCATGGTTAATATCCATGATTTCAGGTGCTGTTTTGGGTATTTGATGGGCTATAAAATTACTGATTGGGTACCCAAATAGTCATACAATTGGTAATTTATGGTACTGATTAACTTTATTTTCCAGTTATTAATTAATAATTAAGAAGGAAAACCAAAAAATAAGGATGGGAAACCAAAAAATCAGAACCATATGTCAATATTCTGAGACATTCTGGACATTGGGTACCTGAATTGGGCTGAAATCAGGTATCAGTTCATGCCTGAATATTTTCAAGTTGATTCGGGTACCAGGAAATCAATGGTCATACCTGTTTTTGTGGCTACTAATTTCAGCTCGATGTTACAACCTTCTAAAGGTGTAATAAACCCAACCCTACAGAAATGAACACGTTTTATATTTTTTTAAAGTTAAGCATCACAGCACTTAAATTGGATAATGGCATGACTGTAATCAGGGACCCACTTTCACTGTGTTTCCCCATTACTGCCAATGGGAAAAACACAGTGAACACAGTACCCTGAACTTAATTTACATATTTTGAACTGAATCTCCCCTGCCACAAGCTGTTGTATGGTGTATCTTCATTTCCTTGTTAAATAAATGAGTTAGACTGTAAACTCTAGGGGTGTGCACCATGCCCCCATGTAGTTTTCATTATTAAAAATATGTCTTCTTTGTTATCGTTGACGACTATTTCATTTTCATTATCATTGTCATTGGTATCGGTATAATTTCAAACAAAGATTATATTTTTGGTATCATTATTGTTATCGATTCCCATGCGCAAACGAAGATCTTGCGATACTTATAATCCTAATATATATAATAAAACAGACTAGTCTAAATGCCTATATAATATCTAATCTCTGTCTATATGTACGCAAGTAATATCTATCTAAATCTAAGGAAGACAGGGGAAGGGGGAAGAAAAACTATCTGTTCTCTATCAATTATCAATTATATAACTATTCTAATCTAATATATATATATATATATATATATATATATATATCTAATCTATACTACTTATCTATATATAATCTACAGGGAGGAGAAGGGCAGGGAAAGGGAGAAGGTAAAATGTAAGGTATGAGGAAGGAAAGGTATTGGTAATACAATGAGGGCTAGTGAGGATTTTTTGTGTGCAAGCAAGCAGCACAGTTCTGTAAACTCAACCTGACAAGCAGAGCTCTCACAGAATGGAGAGAAAAAGCCTGGCCCTTCCATTATAAAGTGTTGCAGTGCCCTCCCCCAGAGCCCCCGTGATTGGTTGTGGGAGGCAGCAGGCATTGAGCAATCACAGAGTGCCATGAGACTGCTGGGGCTTGATTGTGCTGCTCATTGACCAGTGATACATCCATCAGATACTACCGAGCTGCTCGCCCCTCCCAACACAGGCACAGTTGAAGAGTTCAACCTTGTTTAGAGCTCCAAGATGTCTGCTCCCTCCTCCCCTCTCCACATTTTCCCTCCAAAACCCAACTGCCAAAGCACTAATAATAACGACAACTATAACGACATTATTTATTTATTTATACACAATTTATATCCTGCCCCTCCTGCCCACAGGGCAGTCAGGGGCGGTGAACAACAATATAAAAACAAAACAATAAAACAATTTAAAACAGTTTATATATTTATACAAAATACATTGTCGTTACCTACGATCGGTTTACCCTTATCCTTGCAACATGGACCTGCCTGCTGTCATTCTCATCGTAACCAAGCCAAGTACGTGCACTTGAGACCTCGCATCTTCATGAATGTTAG
>QEPC01002298.1:2314575-2368977 GCA_003113815.1 Sphenodon punctatus | reverse complement strand
TAATAATAATAATAATAATAATAATAATAGTTACATTGTCCTTGTCATTCTGAATTGTCGTTTTTGTTATTGCAATAACGAAATCATTGTCTTTATCAGTATCACAACAATGAAAATGACAATTTTTGTTATCGTTATTTTAATACAAAAATGACATGCACACCCCTAGTAAACTCATCAGGACAATTAACAGCATTTGATGTATTTTCCATAATAGTTATCAAAACTCTAAACATGCTATTTGGCCAAATGAATTTAGAAAGTCTTTGGGTAGAACCATTGTGGTGTAGTGGGTACGGTGCTGGACCTGGACCAGAGAAGCCAGGGTTTGAATCTTGCCCTAAACATAAACTCAGTGGTTGGCCATGGGCAAGTTACAACTGCTCAGCTTCAGTTCCACACCTGTAATAAATGGGAATGTGTATCTGTCTGTCCCTCCCTGTGTTTCACCTGTGTCCATTTTAGATTATAAGCCCACTGGGCAGGACCTGTCTCTGATAACAACAATTGTAAAGCACCAGGTACACTGCTTGCACTCTATAAATGCTTAATAATAATAATAATAAAATAATTAATAATAAGACAGGGCCTGCCAGATCCCCCACCCGCCCAAGGGAGGGTGAATGCAGCCACCACACTTTGGGCCGACGAGAGGAGCAGTCGAAACAATCTGCTCCACCCCCCCTGGGGAAACTGGGCAAGCAGGCTGCTGTCACATGTCCCACCATGCCCCAGAATGGACCGAGGAACCATCCATGTGGGCAGGCACCCAGCCTCACCCTGTCCACCACCACCAGGGCAGCCTAGTATCTCACCCTTGACATGACATAGACACTAAGGGTGTGCAATTTGTTTTCATTTTTATGAAAATGAAAACCCCATTTTCATTTTTGTTATTGCAATAATGAAAAAGGAAAAGAAAATAGTTCTGAAAATTTGGAAATCAAAGTGACATATTTTGAGGGAATGGAAATTTTGGGACATATATTTCAGGCTGTAACTTCTTTGTTTTTTATCCAATTTATATGACATATATCAAGATTGTACCCCTTACCCAATGTCTCATCCATGCCAAACTTCAGAAAGACTGGATAAAGGATCCGTTTTATAAGCATCATGGTTTGTGCATGCATTTCTGGCTGTAACGTCTTTATTTCCTATCCAATATGGATGATATTTGCCTTGGACAGATTGTACCAGTCACTGAAGGGATCATCCCTGACAAATTTCAGAAGCCTGGGTAGAGCGTCCCAATTGTGTAAGCAATTGACCTTTTGTGATTTTAACAGAAGCTGTGCAAATACTAGTCCTGAACTTTCTGGAGAAAAAAAAGAAATTTCAGGACATAACCAGGACTTCAGGCATCAAGGAAGAGGGGACGGAGAAGCATCCCAGCAATCAAGAGGCATGATTGACACACCATTGGCATCCCAAACACACTCTGCAGCACTGTGGCAGAGGACATAAGAGAATCCTTTATTGGCTCTTTCCTAAGCAGATTCGTCCAACTTCCCAGTAACAAGCAGGGAGGTTGGGGCGGGCACAGCACAGAATGAGGACATATGATCACAAACCCATCTTGTACCACTGTGACAAACGTAAGATAAATCCTGGTATAGGCTCATTCTCTGGAGATGCTTCTCACGCTTCCAGCTTGCCCGTACCCAATCACTGCAATCAGGGAAGCTTGGGGGTGGGAACTGGGGAGCAAATATAAACTCCTGCCAATCTGCACAGCACCCACCATGGCTAGCTCTTATGCGGCTCATTGGCTGGCTCAGTGGTCTGTGTGTGTGATTGTGTGTGCTGCAATTTTCAGCTTCACTGCAAGTGCTCATAAAAGCAGAACTCTGCACCTACTCTCCTCTATATATGCTCCCATAGACTTTGGCACCTCCTGCTCCACCCACCTCCTCCTGTCTTCTTCATCCTCTAACAAGTGCTCCAAAAATCAGATCTCTGCATCTAGTAAAACCTCTATAATTTAAACAGAGGCAACAGCTATAAGTGATTTAATGAAATTTGCAACTTCTGTTAAAATCAGAAAAAAAATTGTTATTAAACTTAATAAATTATTTGTTTTAAACTTTTTTTTTTTTTTAGAAAATCAGAAAACAATTATATTGTGTCACTTTTATCCCCAATCTCTTTCCTTCTGTTAACTGATAGCAGCTGTGTTCTGCTACATTAATCCAAGCATAAAAAATAATGGGTTTATGCACCCTTCTGGAAAACGTGATGCCTTGCAATTGTTATTTAGACTGCAATGTCTTCATTTAGCTGAGAAGGATGTAAACTTATTGCAGATTCATCAATAGATACTTTCCATTTTTATTCTATTTCCCTATCAATCTGAGCTTAATCTTTGTCAGTCATCAGATAATGTAACCACAATCAACAGATCTATTCTATCAACATTGTTCACAAAACTGGCAATCGTAAAAACGGTATACTAAAATAATAATGAAGTAATGTTATAGAACCTGTTGGACATGAAAGGGCTCCAGGCCTAGAGGCTGGTTGACAACACTAAGATTATGAATCAGGATGATCTGAGTACAAGCTGGAGACTATCTGGTTGGAACTGTGCTTTGTGTCGGGTAGTTTGGCTTGCCATATTAGGACTGCTAAGATGAAAGCCAGTTCTGAAAGATGGGAATAAGACAGAACAAAGCAGATGTTTCAAGGAAAAGAACTGAGTAAATAAAACGAGGGTCATGAACAGAAGAAAAGGATGTATCAGTTATGTTGGCATGTCAGTATGACCTAGCCTAGCAGAGCAAGGGAGTTGCCAAGAAGAGGCAGGAGAAACCAAGATAATTGTCAGAAATAGAGTAAATATAACTGGGATGATTTTCTTAATAGAAGGGGTATAAAAGCCAAGACCTTTAAGAAAAGTGCAAGGGGGAATAGAACAAGTTTTTGAGAGGCGATACCATCACCTGGGACCCTAGGTGAGTTGGAAAAATGCCTAAACGACCTGTTTAACAAATCCTGGTATCATCGGGATGGGCTTCCATGCTATTCAAATCCACCAGTAGTTGCAAATTCACTGAAACTCTACTCAATAAAGGCATTTTGCTTAGTGCCATCAAACTGAGAGGATATCTGCATCTGTTCACTAAGCAGCTCGTCTAGCGTTCAAAAAAATTTACAATGACACAATCAAATCTTTGATATATAAAGGGCATAGACAAGCCTAAGTCTTCTGCTTACAGTGAATATGGATGAGGGTCAACCATCATCCATTAAAAGCAAAGGAATTACATAGATATAAAATTAGAATAAACAGGAGACTAACCAGGCACAATGTGCTACAGAAAGAAAATACCATTTGTTTTAATCTAAAAGGGAAACAGGTTTAGTTTCTACTGTGTGGTAGTGCAAGAAACTGTCGATTTCTTTATCCAGGCTCTCTCATCAGACATCTGAAGCAAGAAAATAGACCAACTTTAGAAGATATCAATAGAAATTTTAAACCAGGAGAAGCCTTCACAAAACAAAATCAATCAGACAATACTAAATAGGTTCTCCAGTATATAAAGAAAGTGAACAGACTTTGGCAAAGGTCCAATTGTAAATAGTAGATGAGGGATTAGTAAATAGTTAATCAATTGTTGTAGACGGCTACAAATTTCAATAAATCAATTGTAAACTGTTGCATATTCCAATAGATCAAAAGTCTATAATATCACTGATATACTAGTCTATATAATTCACTACTTATACCTGTAGCATGCATGTAACATGTCCTAATCATTAACATTATGAACAAAATAAAGGTATCAATTGTCGGCGCCCCCCCCAAGGAAGACACGACACCATAAGTGGATTTAAAATGGCCACACTCTTTATTCAGATTGAAAGAATTCTGATATCCGAATTGTAATGGTGGGGGCAATTTGCTCCTGTGAATTGGGTCCAGCACCCATAAAATAACATGTAACTATAACTCAGGGATTGGCCCGATATCCCATCGGGTGCCAATCCCTCTTAACTTTAAACATCTCCCCTTCCCGCTACAAAGATTATGGGAATGGGACAAGAGCCCAATGTGGGCCCGGGAAGGAGGATAGTGTCCTCAAGCAGGGCACAGTACATGTCCCTACGGCCTTCGCGGTCACTTCTCCCAAGGGGTTGACTCCGCCGCTTGCCATACCCTGCTATTGCAGCTGGGCTCCCCTCATCTCTTATGGAGATGCCCAATCAAATATCTACCCTACCTAATTTGGTGCTGGACCCCTGCAGAGTGCGACAAATCAACTAGGCAGCAAGTAACTATCGTATATGGGTAATTCAATCAGCCAGATGCACCCCCAACACTATGAGGAAGGCGAAAAAACAAACAACAAAAGGGGCCAAATAAATTGTTCACCAAAAGTTCCTTCCTGGCCCTACTAAGCGACCGCTCAGCCACAGTGTTGAATGGGAGGGTGGGAGGGTGTTGCCTCTCTCACCGCCGCCTCTGCTCTGAGGAGATGCGCGGCCGGCTACTGTTTTCCTCACCGCCCCTTTCGGGCAGTGATCCAATCAGGCGCCCAATCGGCGCTTCTCCAGGCGAGGGTTGCCTGGCAACCCTGGCCGGGTCAATCTTCTTTCCCACCATGGAAACTCTCCACCCCCTCCCCTTCTGCAGAGTCAGATATGCCTGCAGGGAGGGAGGCACAATCGGGCACAATCGGGCCACAGCAAGAGGAGAGGAGGGGAGGGGATGCAGCACTCCTCAGCATACCCCCCCTCGGCCATCCCGTCGTGCCCCGTTTTCCTGCAGGGTGCCTGCAAAGGAGCAATAATGACAAAAGATGTATCATACTCTCACTTCACTTTCAGTTTTTAATCTGTGATTTAATCTACATGCATGACAACTACCTTCAACCAAAAAAGCAGTAGAGTAGAAATCTGCTTAAACTGACAATGATTTGCATAAATCTAGGTACAAACAATGAGAAACAAATGACTGGGTACTTTGAATTATGAGAGAAGAAAGGACACATTAATTTTCCCCATGTTGCTGTCACTGATTGCTTATAAAATTTTCATTTACTGAGACCATAGCCTTAATCCAAAATAATAATAATAATAATAATAAAAATTAATAGTAAATTGATTAAGTTTTCCAAAAGGAAGGAACAACATGAGGTGATTACTGAGAAAATCAACAAAGCTGTCAGGGCTTACTTTCAGTTATGGTCTAAATATTCCAACAAAATAACAAATGTAAAAATAAGAGGCAACACTGACCAGAGATGAAACAGGGTATTTTCAGACATTACGCTGGCCCAATTCACCACAGTGAATCCCCGGTGGGGGTGAATGTAACAACCACCCCCCGTGGCCAAAAGAAGCCCCGAACAGACGTGCCAGCTGCTCCCGGCAGGGAATCGGGGAGGGGGCGGGGCCACGCAGCGCAACGTGCGGTCACACGGCCCTGCCCCCCCCACACTCCCCCTCTGCCCGCCCTCTGGGGAGACGGGCGGGCGCCGCGGCCAATGTGGCCACAGCGCCCGCCCAAATTGACCACAGCCTGGAATCCCGCTGGGGATTCCGGGCCGTGATTGCCATCCAGACATTACTTTTTGTTGGTTCCCGCTGGGAATCTCCTTGACCACGCTTTCTGCGATTGTCCCGCAGGGAGTCCCGGAAGCATGGTTGAAATTGACCCCATGTGAGAATCGACCGTGGTGAGCATCTGGCGGCCACCAAACAGACGTGCAGGGCACTTTGGCTCCACCACGGGATTGACCGTGGTTCACTGTGGTTGACTGTGATCTCGTAACATCTGAAAATACCCATAAAGGAGGCAGAGTAGGAGAAGGAGTGGGGTGCATCCATTTGTGGCTTGAAAACATGAGACTAGCTTTCGCTTCTGTACAGAAGTTGTATGATGAACTTGTTCCAATTATTTCAATATTAAAGTACAAAAAGGGGGGGAAATAGTCCATACCTTTACGGCCAGCAGTATTAATGTCACAACATTTAGGCGTCGGTCTGGGACTTATTTTTCATTTGCAAAAGGATGATTTTCATCTCTGTCTCTCAGTCTTGGCTAGGATAGAGCACTAAACATGGTTTTGAAAAAATACTCTCAATCAATCTGACAGTTCCAGTGAAATGCATTAATGCTGGACCAACCAGAAAACCCAAAGGGTGGTCTGGCACGGCAAAGACAACCTCTGACTAGAATCAATAGACTGTGCTTTTCAATAATAAATGGATTTCAGTGGTTTTTATGTCTGCTGTGCTGATGGATATTGGTCTGGGGTTCTGACTGGCATTATGCAGGTCAGTCTTGAAATTGTTAAAAAGTGATAGTTTGCATTAAGGATGTGTAAAGCTAACCAGACAAAATGGAAACACTTCTCCTGTTATAGAAAACTCGCTGTAACCTGCTTTTACAATCAAACTTGAATTGAGGTTTTTAGTGCTTCACATTTCCAGTCAGAAGCATTAATCTTCCAGTCTAGCACACATTTCGTTTAGCTATTATACATTATGTTCAGTAGGGGTTTCCATAGTCATTTGGAAGGCAAGTTTTAACACCGCATAAGTGATTCACACATCCATTTCCACTCCCATCCATTGCATCATTTGTAAGCTTTTTATGGCAGTGTCATTCACTCTGGCCCTTTTCACATAAGACACTCTCCACCCACTGCACACCCACTATACATGTTACAGGGCACCCATAGGGCAATACTGCAACCAGAGCCGGCCCCAGGGTTTGTGAGGCCTTGTGCAAAGTCTTGGTGCTTGGTGTCCCACCTAATTATGCAAACGTGTAAATTTACATCAAATTTACTCCCTCTGGACAGGAAGGATTCCCATTCTCCATCACCCCGAGCAACCATGGAGAAGCATGGCCTCCCCATGCTTCTTTCCCACCGTCCCCCAACTTGCCACCTCATGGCTGCCTTACCTGGCGCTCAGCCGAGTGGCCAGAGACAAGCATGGCCTCGCAATGCTCCCCCCTCCCCCTCCACAGCCGAGCGTCCACCACCACTCCCCAGGAGTGGTTCCACTGCAGGGGAAGTCAGACGGGCTGTGAGGCAGGCACAGAGAGACTGACTGCGTCCACTGTCTTACTGGAAGAGGGGGTGAGCTTAGCCAGTCTGGCCTCCAGGGCCCGTTGCTTCTTGCTGCTGGTACCATCTGTGCCTTGTGCACGCATGTGGTGCAACCAGTCCAGAGGTGCTGTATCAAACACACCAGACACTCAAAATGAAGCTAGCCTATTAAGTGCATTATGCCATGAAAAGAGACATAGATAGATAGATAGATAGATAGATAGATAGATAGATAGATAGATAGATAGATAGATAGATAGATAGAACCAGTTTAGTTGTGACCCCATAATCAGTATACGCTGCCCCCCACCCCATAACCAGTTCATTTGCACTCCCACCACCCATATAATCAATTCACACTGCCCCCCACCCATAACCATTTAATTTGTGCCCTCAGTGCAGCGTGAATTGATTATATGGGGGGTGCAAATGAACTGTTTATGTGGTGTGGGTTTAAAGACAGTATTCCTGTTAGCAATAACTTCATTAAGAAAAGTTAGTGAAATAGCAGCCATAATAATCTCAGAACCATATTTGCAGATTTATTTTCCAAGATAGAATAGATATTGCTTTACATAAGATAGTATAAGTAAGATAGTTGTGAGAATGTGGCCCTTTTTACACGGGCCTCTCCCAGCCATGAACATGCAGATTTCTATGTGTTCATAGGTGGGGGAGCCTCGTGTGAATGACACGGTGCACGCGCCCATGGTGAGTAGGGGTGTGGGCGTGCCCGCCTA
The DNA here is from genome assembly GCA_003113815.1 of Sphenodon punctatus. NCBI lineage: Eukaryota > Metazoa > Chordata > Lepidosauria > Sphenodontia > Sphenodontidae > Sphenodon > Sphenodon punctatus. The sequence goes on along the minus strand of QEPC01002298.1, from coordinate 2,361,173 downwards.
ACATGCATCCCTACTCATCCCCCCACTTGTCCCCATGCACAGAGAAACCAGGGTAAATGGTGGTTACTCTGTGGGTGTGGATGAGTGGGGGGCGAGTGGGGAATGCGTGTACAGTCGTGTGCATGCCCCGCCCATGCATTGGCGTGCCCACGGACCCCCCAACCCGGCAGAGCAATGTAAAAATAGCATGTGAGGAGCCACTCGAAGAAGAACAGAAGGTTCTTGTAAACAAGGTTCTTTGAGATGGCTCTAAACATTCTCACACCACCCACCTTTCCAGTCCCGGTTGGATTTTTTTTCTTATATTCTTAGAAAGGGTTGGAAAGAACTGTCATTCAGAGGGGGAGAATCAGTGCTTTTTATACTAGAGGAGCTCGAGACCATCATGTGGTCTGTTGTTTGAATAGGGTGAGCATGCACAACCCAGGTGTGAGAATGTTCAAAGCCATCTCGAAGAACCTTCTTTACAAGGTAATAACCTTCTGATCACTCACATGGAGAGTTGTTTGTAAACAAACAGCTTTATCTCCCAGATCTGTGTCCCAACTGCTGCTGCTGGAGCACTACTAGCAGGCAGAGGCAGGTGATGGATGGGGGACCTGAGCCAGGGAGGGGAGGCAGAAGAACTTATTGGGGGATAAGCTGGCTGCAGCCTGCTGCTCAGTCATGTAAGTGCCGGGCCATGTGCAGCCACACATGGCACGTGCCTGGGGCCGGCCCTGGCTGCAGCCCTGCAACATGTATAGTGGATGGGCGGTGGGTGGAGAGTGTCTTGTGTGAAAAGGGCCTCTGTTTCTATTCTATCAGACATGATGAGGAGCCTCAAAGTGCTACAGTAATAATGAATCATAACTAGAGCTGAAATGGGTATCCAAAAAGGAGTAAACCTGTCGCATATACACTATCTGAACAGAAATGATACCCATTTACATTCTATTGGGTATCCATTTCAATTATTCTCTTTCAGTTTGGTAATTTTGATATTTCAGTTATGCTACTTTGGAAATATTTTCAATACTGAGTATGTAGAATTGCCAAAAATGCCATAGCAAAAATAACCAAACTGGAAAATACAAAACAGTGTACCCCTGAATCCAGATATGCAAGTACCTGTTTCTGTCATCAGCAGTGCTCAGGTAGCCTCAGGGGTACCCAAAAATGTGATGAATATACTCATACATATTAATCCCACTACCCCTTGCAGAACTAATGATAGCTAAAGAAAGAGGAAGTAAGGTTTCCTTGCAGGTGTTGTGACATTAGACATGAGGAGAACATGAACTACTACACCACCTCCTATTCCCTTCTTTAGTAAGTGGTTAGGGATGAGTAGCAAAAGGGGAGGAAGATCAGGAAAACACAAACAAACTAGCTCTGTTCCCTCTACTCACTTGTCTAGAGGAGCCAGCTGGAGTCATGGTGGCTCATGGTGGGGAGACAGTTGTATAATTGTTAGGTATGAAGTAATTTAGAAAAAAAAGAGTCAACATTACGCATTAAATGAATTGCGAATCAAGTGACAACTGGCTTTCCAGTTTGCTACTAGGATGCTGCAGCTACACCTCTCCACTTATACAGAGCAGATTGTCCAGCTACAATCTAGCCTTTAAAATGCAAGCCAGTAAGTCAAAATCTGTTCTTCTTCACCACAGAGCTGTATGGGGCTGCACAACAGAATAGAATTAAGCATGGTCTGCATCCTAATTGGAATATCATGCTCTAGTCTATGACACACAACTGATTTCACATTAAGTCTAAGGTCTACAACCTCAGATGGCATTAATTATGTGAGTATTATTATTCATTCAACAGAGCTATCTTGAGTGTCTGGCCTAATTCTTAGTGAATATGGTACTGGTTTTGTTGTTACAAAATGTGAACCATAAATGTATACATTTCGTCTCCATTAATATATCACATGCAATCCATGCTATAATTAGTGTTCTTTAAGTAATAGTTTGAAAATGTGGAAGGTAGGCTACTTTAATTTTAGAAAACATTATCACTATATTTATTTATTTATTTATTTAGATTTTAATCCCACCCTTCCTTGAAGGCTCAGGTCGGCTCACAAAAACATAAATACAATTAAAAGACATTATACCCATATACAAATAGGAGGCGGTGTGCGCTGGGTGGCAAAGGCTGCATGGGGTGGAACAGGGGGAGCACACAGGTTTTGAAACTGGGTCAGTGGTACTAGTAGTCCTCGGTCAGTGTCCGAACTGTCAACTCTCTCTCAGGACCCATTAGAGGGGTCTGGGATGGTTATGGATCAGGTCCCTACCCAGGGCAAAAGATTAAACAATGCACTGAACCAAAGGTTTTGTTACATGGATTCCACCCCCAGTTCCTGATATGTAATGGTTGTTTTTAAATAAAGAGTTGCAGCCTCTGTTACCTATGTCTTCCTTCTGATGATGCAATGATAATCATAGTCTGGCTTTAATTTACTTTCACATCTATCATATGTGTACAGGACAATAACTGAACTAACATTTACTTCTATGAGTCAATGCATGCAGTTAAAAATACAAAATGAATCGCTATCAACTTATTGGGAGGGGGATGTGCTTGTTATTAACACATTGTTGTAAAATGCTATCAGATACTTAAATTAATGGTCATACACACTTTTTTGTTTATATTTCTGACAGAACATGTGCTGATTAAATTGCAATGCTGCATTCATTCACTCCATCTCATACAAGCTAAGTGCTACAAAGAATTTCAACAACATTGCACCTAGACTGCCTTGCAATCCTGTTCTACAGAGTATATCAATTAATACCATGTTAACTGACTCCAAATGACTCAGTCAAGAAGCAGACAAAAACAACATTGTCAAATTGCTAAATCCACTCAAGAGTGGAAGGCTACATCTAATATGAAGAACTACAGTTATTCCCAAAACAACTCCACTCGCAGCACACAAGCACCAAAGATAGTTAATTCAATCATTATTTATATTATTAAATATTTTAAAATATTATTACAGAATTTACGTTTTATTTCTTCCCATTTGGCTACCACTGTCTTTTCCCGTAAAATCTGTGAACAATGCAATATAGACTTTCATACTATTAGTATTAGTTACCAGAGTTAACACAGCAGCTCTACTTAAGTTCAGAGGTTTCATGGCACTAAACTTTGGGCCGATCTCATGCCTTGCGCGTGCTGTGTGCAACCCACATGCATGCACGTGTGCACAAACCGTGCACACGTCTGTTACAAGTACATTGTGCTGCACGGAATCCATGCATAGGAGGTTTGGGATTGTGGCCCATTGTATAAGCATAGCTTGAATCAATTTACATTTGCGGTCGGATTGACATGTTGTACTATGGAAGTAAGTTTGCCATGCTGGTCCCAAATATAGGCAATAGAGTCAAAGTAGTATGTGATATTTTTTATTGGACCAACTACAATTAGTGGAGGTATACAAGCTTTTGGACCTGATGAAGGACCCTCTGAAGTCCAAAAGCTTGCGTACCTCCACCAACTAGTTAGTCCAATAAAAAATATCACCATACTCCTTTTTCTATGTTGTACAGAGGAATAGAAGAACAGAGAACGTGTAGATACAATACCTTTTATTGAACTAACTTCACCAAACTGAAGATAGAGCTCTGTGAAGCTTAAAAAGTTGCACTCTCACCAACAGATGTTAATCCAATAAAAGGGATCATAGCTATACTTTGGACACAATTTTCCATAATTAAAGTCAATGGCAAAATGCTAATATTGGAATATTGTCCTGCCTATTCTTAAAAAATGACTCGTCACTAGTGAGACATCACCTGAAGAGGTGTTGCCAGAGTTGACTCACCTGCTCACTGCACGAAGTATCTCAAAAATTGGAGATTACTAAAACATAAGGACCTAGAATGAAATCCATATGAAGAAAAGCCGAAGGGATTGGGAAGATTTAGACTAGAGAAGCAAATACTAAGTGGGATGGGGACATAACAGAAGTTTTCAAATATTTAAAAGGTTGTGTCAAACAAGATGGAGGACAGTTATTATCTAGTGCCACAGAAGATACGACAAGAGGTTATAGGTTTTAATTGCATCGGTAGAGTCTGGTAAAATATAAGGACCAACAATCCTCATTGTACAATCAGCAGGGAAACGGCATTGGTTGCCTGAGAAGGTTGTATGTTTTCAAAAACTGGCTGGACAAACAGATGCCTGATGCTCTTGATAAAAGCAGGAAACATTTCTCACCTGAGAAACCTCTGAAAATGAATGCAAGCTCTGTGAGGCACATACAAGCTGAGGGGATAATTAAGAGGTGTGTTCAGGACTGGGGATAGGAAGGAAAGATACAGATTATGGATCTGTGCCTTGAAAGAAACTCTTCACTATTTTCAAATGCATGCCCTCATTTTTTTTCTCCTTCTCCTGAGTTCACGCTTTCAATGCTTGATGGTAGAGTAGACTGAATATATGGGCCAGACGCAGGAATTAGAAAGGGGTCAAATAAAAATCAGACATGGGCCAGATTTGGCTTACTGACTGCAGGTTCTCCAGCTCCTATATAGGGTATCCTGTCTTGGAGTAGTGATAGGACTAGACTGGCCTTGAGGTGCCTTTCAATCCTATAGTTCTAAAATAAACCAAGTACAGAAGAATGGGAACATTATTTCACCCATTACACAGGGTAATTTCAGGTGTTATGATACCACCGTGAACCCGCCGTGGTGGCCATGGTACCATAACATCTACAGGGCATTCCGCCAGATGTTCACCACTTTGACCACACTTTCGGACCTCCAGCCGCCCGGAGGTCCGGAAGCATGGTTAGCTGGACCACGGCCAGGAATCGGCGGAAGGTAACCTCTGTTATCTCCGCCGATTCCAGGCTGTGGCCCAGACCCCGGGTGACGGGCGGGCACAGCAGCCGCATTGGCTGCTGTGTCCGCCCATCTTGCGGAGGGTGGGCGGCCAGGGGAGTGTGGGGGGGTGGGATTGTGTGGCTGCACGTTGCACCGTGCAACCCCTCCCCGATCCCCCTCCGGAATCAGCCGGCACGTCTGTTGACCAGCCGATCTGATTCTGGAGGGGGATGAAAATTTGATCCCGCGCTGTGGGAAGCCTGCCGGCTGGCACATCTGAAATCACCCACAGACAGAAAAATGAGACAGAGATTAAATATCCTACCCCTAATTTCACATGGCACAACTGAAAAAGTATCTTGATATTTGAAACAGAATACCATCTCTCTTCTCCTAGAAATTTGGTTGTGTCTTAGAACACTTAATGTTGCCAGAAAGAAGTGACTCCATATCACTTCTCTGCCTCATTCAACCCTCTATCTTACAGTTGGCCTTACGTTTCCCTTCTTACAACTTTGCATAACTAAATCTTTCCTTCTTCTTCAGCTCCCTTGCCCCTGAAACTCTCTCCTTTCCCCAAAATCAATTTTCTTCTCTAAAGCTCTTCGGAAACCTTCATTTTGTGTATAGCTTTTAAATGACTCTTCTCATTAAAATGTTATTTGTGAGGCTGCAGAGGAAGGATGCTCTGTAACAAAAAAGTACATTGAATTCTGGAACAACTAAGCTTCAAACTAATCTAACAAAAATTGAAAGGATCTTCTAACCTACACCTTAAGCACCAGTACAAGCTCATCTCTATGTGAAAGGCTCTGTGTGAAAAACAAAAGACGGATTATACTCTTCTAAAGAATATCCAACCAGTTAGCATCGTGTTTCTATCATGGGTGGCATCACACACATGACCAAAATAGGAGAATAAATGAGTGGAGATAGGGGCACATGGTTTGACCTTACTGGTGACAAAATAACAAGTGCTCCATGGATTCTCTGACAGCACTGAGCACAGTATGGGGTCTGACTGACATGAATACTTGTTTGGATCCATAGAAACACCCAGTGGTGGGGAATGATTTGACTAAACCCGTCCTGTGGCAGTGAAAACATGCAGACAAAAGTTCCCTCTCTCAGGTCCATCAATATCCCCCAGACCTGAAATCTAGGAGTATAGGGCCAGGAGAACACTGACCACAATATATGCCCAGTTTTTAACAAGCTCCTGCAAGACTTTGCATGCTCAGTGATGCTCTGGGCTCCCAAAATAAGGATTTTGCTTTGTGCATCTCCCCAGAGATGTGCTGACTTTTGTTCCTGTTAGTAGGTGCTTACTCACATGCGGAGGCAGAGTGCTGAGCACCTAGACTGAAATAAGAGACAGAGACAGACACAGACACACACCTACACTTGGTCATCTTGTTTTAAGGCCACCTTGATTACATGGATGATATGCACTTTTATGGAATATAGTTCTCCCTCCTTCAGGGCTTACCAGTCAATTAGGCAAAGTTCCAGAGGAAGTTCCATTCTGTGGGCATCCCCCCACTTCCTAAAGTTCTAGAGAAGATGTTCCCCCCGCCCCATCCCCTTTATCCTACAAACTAAACCAATCAGGGTGAAGGTGGCCATTAAGTACACTGTTTGCTTAAGCTGAAGCCCCAGGCACATAGCAAGACTTTAGTGGATGCTAAGTACCCATTGAGGCCAATCCAGGACTTGCACATGTACTGTCACGCATGCTGTACATGTGCAAATGTTGTGCAATTGTTGCACAACTATCGCACGCCATGCACACATTGTGAACACAGTGGTGCAGATCTGATGGCCCACGGATCCTCTGCCTGCATGGCATGGTTTGCCAGCAACAGAGGTGTGTGAGGTCCCCGTGCCCATGTGCATGCATGCAGGTGCACATGGGATCCACGAGCCACCGGATCAGCCCCCATTTGCTCAGTTTGAGCAAGACTGTGCACAGGTTACATGCATGGTGCACGGCAGTACAAGCACAAGTACTGGATTAGCCACATGAACTATTTCCCAGTGGGTGCTTGAGCCCTTGAGTTACTACTAGGTGCTTTCTTCATGTTTTTGTATTTTGCTTTTAAACGGTTGCAAAAGGTACCTCCATCCTTAGTTGTTGACATGTTTATTTAGAGCAAAATAAAAAAATAAATCCCAGTAGCTTTTCCCAGAATACTCTGGGACCTGCCTCAATCCCAAAGCTGATTAATAAAAGTCAGTGTTTTGTATTTGTTTGAAGTCTCAACCTTGATCCTGCAAACACACACATGTGGGTGTATTAACTGAATGGTACTATTCCTGTGGAAGTGTCTGTATGATCAGCAGACTGACCAGGAATCCTCAGATTATCTGGCATTTAAATATTCATTCCTTCACAAATTTACTCTCTCATTTTCATTTTCATTTATTCCCATTTTTAAAGTCTCAATTAATGTCCACGATTTCCCTTAGACTGAAGAACTAACATGAACAAGCCTATGTTACATCTAAATGTTTGTATTTTATGAATATCATAAGGGTTAATGAATTCATTATAATATAATGATTGCATATTGCAAACTATAAAAAATGTTAATTTGAGGAATAAAATGAAAGAAAATGAATTTCAGCAGTAGTTAATTATTAATCCTTTCCAATCATCACTGAAATTACAGTAATTAGGGAAAATTAGACAGCAGTGAAGCTATTAAAACAATCTAGTTTATATGGTTAACTTGTTTTGTTTATAGTGAATGTACTCAAACGCCAAAGCCATAAAAACTCAGCTTTCATAGTGCTTCTGCAAGTGTGTGTGTGTGTGTGTGTGTGTGTGTGTGTGTGTGTGTGTGTACACCCTGACCCCATCCCCCAATACATCAAAATGTGGAAAGAATTAATTCACTAGATTTAAACATATGCTTCTGGAGTCTCTACAGTTTTGTGCCTTATGGACCACTTCTTGCAAGAGAAATTCACGTTGAGTTTCTCAACCCTTGATGCATGCAACCCTTGAGATCCTAAGCTAGTGGCATTTTAATGGATTTGATTGAAAAGAAGATGTAAGGTCTCAGTACCTTGGATGTAAAAATATCGCAACAAAGTGTAACTCCTTTCTCTCTGGATGTTTTACCTGTGTGTTTCAAGCAGTCTGTAAAATGGCCTTGCAATCACTTGCATGAAGGCATTTTAAACATCAAATGTAGGAACAGTGAAGTACCTCTAGTTGCCCCTGAGATGATTGTGTTGACTTTGCTCTGTTTATGCAAATATACCAACATCTAGCTCAGGCAATACAATCAGTTATTTTACATTTAAAACTGTCTCTTTGTGAAACTCAAATTACAGTGCAGAGAGCATTTTTATATACAGACTTACATAGTACAGATATACTTGTGACAATGAGTTGTTAAAAGTCAGAATGTTGAAAACAAACGGGTATGTTACATCCATTTACTCCATGTAAGAAGATTAACCAACTAGAAATATGAAACTCAGAAAAGCCGTTCAATCTTAAGGGCTGAATATCCCAAAGTTATGGTTCTTTAGCATTTTGACAATTTATATGGACCTACAGTTATCTGCTCTACAGTTATACTCTCTGTATCTATTAGAGATGAAATGGGTACCTGAAAACTACTGGTAAACTCACTGAATCTACACTATCCAAACTCAAATGGTGGTTTAGGTAACAACAGATATCGTATTGCACCCCATCAGCTATCTGTTTCTTGCTTTCAGCTATGTCAGTTTGGTATTCTGGAGGCCGATCTTAAGCCCCGTGCAGCATGTGCATATACATGCACACAACCCATGCTCATCCTCACTATAGGGACTGTGACGTGCATGCAAACCATGCACATGCACACATAAGCTGCACGTGTGGGGGTTTAGGTACAGCCCCAACGTTACATCATTTTGGCAATCATTGCACGCTCAGATAATAATAATAATAATAATAATAATAATAATAATAAATAATGTGAATATTATTATTATTATTAACAAACATTTATATAGCCCCAGCAGTGTACCTGGCACTTTACAAAGTAATAAAATAGACACAGTCCCTGCCCCTAGGGCTTACTGTACAGTTGCCAAAAATGACACAACTGAAAAACCAAAATGACAAATAATAATAATTAAATATTAGACCTTACCCCAAAAAATCTGAAATGGAAGACCCCCAAAAGCAGACATGCAAGTAGCCATTTTGGTTGCTGATATTGTTCACCTACTCAAAAAGTTACCTGAAAATGAAAATGCCACCAGCAAATAACAAACCTACTGCTTGTTTCAGCACAAACGATAACCAACTAACCAGTTTCAGCACTATCTACCAAATGATAAGCTATGCATTTCAAAAGATACTGTGCCATGAGAAAAGACTGATAGCTAAGATAAACGTAGAGTTTACAAAGGATCCATTTGACGATCCTAGTCATTATGTAAGAATACTTCTTAGTAACACATACAGAAGAGTCCATCCTAGGTTTTACAGTGGACCGGGAGGTGGGGGGAAGCATCAAGCTAGTTAGCAGTTAGCTAAGGTGTGTTGTGCTGGGAGAAGCAAGAATAAAGGTATCTTCCTGTTTTAGCCTATAAGGTCATATCACAGCAGGTTAACTATAGTAGATGCAGCAGGTGCAACCACACTGAGGCACATATGGCTGAGGGGCCAACACACATGTAAAATGCATATGGACACTGGAGTAGATTAGCCCAGCAGAGGGCCATTCCATCTTCTGCACCAGGGTCTATTCCTACCTATCTGCACCCCTACCATATCATTCATTTCTGCAGCTTCTATTATATCGGGAGACAAAAATAAGGAGTTCTGCTGATTCTACTTAGATCTGAAATGAATAGCAAATTTCACATTTATGAATATTATTCACATATTCAAATAGCTTCCTGAATGTCACACCAGAATTAAATATCACATATTCATTTCCTTGGGTATTTGAGTCTTATCACTAACCACAAATTTATATCTGAAACAAATTAACCATGTGGTGAAATGAATAGTTATTTCTATTTGCTTCATCAAGGTGTGCCTAAGTAGCCAAATTCACTAGTTATATTCATTTTTGGATTACTTGTTTCAGGTTTGTGATAGTCACCATATGTAGTCAGCATCTATCAAGAATTAGCAACCAGTAGAATAATAAATATTGTATTCCCAGAGTAACAAATAACTTTTCTATTTCTCAAACTGGTGCATAGAAATGTGTCAGTAAATAGCGACATATAATTGCAGCAAATGTGGTGTAACCATTAAGCTATAATTATAGATTTCCAATTAAAGCTTGAGAGAATGGGCAAGCAAGCCAGTTATAAACAACCAGCAGTTACAGTGTGTTGCAGTTACATTGTATTAAAATATAGACTTGTCCTGTCTTTCTCCCTTAGACTATATCAGAAGGATGGTTCCATCATATACCACCTAAGATCAAACTCGTCCAATTGCACCTGGTGCAGCATGAAAATGAAGCGCCATGACATACTGCATCAGTGAAGGGAAAAGGAAATTTGATAAACTGCAGTAAGTACATCAGGCCACATTTCACACCTGACGGCAGCACAGCAGGGAAACTGCTGTGAGCCAAAGATGCGACATGGGGAAGAGGAGGATGCCAGAAGTACCGCCGGAATTAACAGGGTTCTGCGGCAATTTTACTCATGGATGACAGGACTGGATTTTTGAGTTTCCAGAGCCAGGCAACTAAGGACCTCAATGGAGCCAGCTGGTCTGGACATGGCTGAGCCTCTCCAGGAACTCAAAGATATGTATGAAATAAGAAATCTCATTGAGTGCTGTTTCCATCAGAAGCAGGGCATTTGCTGAGATTTGTGTGACATGGAAACTTATCGGCTCTCCTGCTGATTTTTTTATTTTCCATTATTTTTCACAAGTTGAATGGGACTGCTCTGGGTAGGTCCAAAGCCTTGTGTGTAGCTTGTGCATATCCCTGGGGGCTGTGGAGAGAAAAACGTGCCGGCTAAGTGCTGGGAAAGTGTTGAAAATTGCCATTAAAATGCTGTAAAACTGCCAGAAAAATGATGTCAAATTCCCAGAAAGTGATGACAAAGTACTGGAAAGTGACGAAAATGACCTAAAAAAAATGGCCGAGGCACAGAATCACTGGAAACTGACAAAGTACCAACGGACACTCGCAAGTACTCCCAAAAGGTCAGTATTTCCCTTCGGAATGGGAACACTTGCTTTTGTCTTTGCCCTTTTCAAAGAGAGTGCCCAGAGCTCAGTAGGCTGTGGGTGAGGCAGGAGCCAGAGAGGACTCTGCCTCATAGCTAGCTACCTGGGTGAAGGAAGGACTGTGCTTGGCAGGGGTGCCTGAGTAATAAAGGTATCGGGGGGACTGTGTATGATTGTTATCCATTGCGGTGCTTGGCGTTGCGGGAGAAGGAACCCCGAGCCTCCAGGCCCTGTATCAACCCTGTGTCCCACTGTCGAGCGCATTGCGCCACCACTACCATATGCCACAGCGCCTGCAGGCCTGGTCACAGCGTCTGGTTGCTGAGGCAACGCGCTTCGACACGACTGACCCGGAATTGCAACCTTCAACCTTACAGGGCGTGAGGTCAAGCCCTGAGCCTGTGTGGTGCTCCGCACGCCTCCAGGCACAAAAGGAGGTGGGGCTAGGGCTTTAAAACCCAGCGCTGAGAAACACACAGTGCTGGTGATTGGAGCAGAGATTGGCCAAAGCTAACTGGATTTTGTGTGTTGTGTATTACTATTGCTATTGTGACTAACCTTGTGATTCCTAGACTGTGTTTTGAGTGAACCCCTTGTGTTTTTCCCCGTGAGAGAGCATGATGGATAGTGAGAGTGCATGGACTGAGAGCACGAGCCAGTCCCCCTTCTGGGAATCCTGTTTTCCCCTTGGTGATCGAAAGTCCTTCCTTGGACCCCGCAACCTGGGCCCTGTTCCTCGCTTCCCCCCACTTACCCACACCAGCCCCCCCTCCCTCCTTTGTATGATTGAGAGTGCATGGAGCGACTATAGAGGGCTTGGTGCCGTGTCCTCCACTGAGAGCTCTGTGCCCTATGATGATAGGAACCTATAGGGCTTACATACTATCCTGACGGGCATTTTTCTCCCCCGGAATTCCTGCAGAGCGGAGCCCCGGAGTTGGCTTGTGAGTGTGTACACCCTTCCGCTGCCTCCCTTCCCCTGTGACAATGAGGTGGTGCCTAACCAGAGGGAAAGACTCCGTTGTGGAAGGGACTATATGTGGACTGTCTAATAAAGGACACTTTGAGAAGACTCTGCTTGCACTGGCCTCAGTGGGGCATGGATTCTGAACAGATTTACCCCAGGGCTGCATGCCCCTTTGACAGTGTTACAGTCAGAAGCCAATAAAACTTGGGAAGACTGGCAAGAGATTGGAGCTTGAGGACAAGCTTGGGTCACAGAGAGCCCATACATAAATGAGGTGGCACAAAGTTCATTGTGCCTGGTGAAAGAATAAGAGTGTAGCAGTAGGGAACAGGTTAATTGCTCAGTCCCTCCCTCCTTCCCCTCCTACTGGGCCCCACCAACACTCCTTAGGTTTGTGGCAGTGGAGGGTTTCCCAGGAGCCCTTGGAGAGCTGCCTCAGGTGGCAGCAAGTGTTCCTGGGCTTCCCAGGGGGTGGGTGGCCAGGATCTGGCATGAAGCAATGCTGTGGGTAGATGGAACAGGACCCACCCATCTGCAGAACGTTCAAGCAGACCTGCAGGGCCTGCCTCCCTTCTCCAATTCGACCTATCCACCCACCCCTGATAAGTCCTGGAGGCCCCCACAACTTGTGCTGTCCAACACAGCTCCTCACAATAGGTGTAATTAAAGGGAACAGGATTTGATTGGTATGATACAGGTGATTTGCCAAACCTACATTGGAGTAAGTTTGCAGCCACACACACACACACACACACACTCCACCGTCTCTCTCATACACACCCCCACACTCATTCATTACTCCCAGCCCAATTTAGAATAGCTGGGCGACCTTTAGCCCAGGTTGCGTCACCGACCTTCTCTGGACTATGCATCTCATAGCAGCCAGTCGACTGCTCCAAGGCAGAAGGGGGCAAACATCTGGTGGCCACTGAAGTCATGAACAGGTGACACCTGGGCTACTGCAAGCTCCTTTTGGCTACTGTCTCAATTGTTTTCACCCACGGCTATATGGGGGCCCTGCGTTTTATTTTTGCCTTAGCCCCTGCAAAGTCTAGGGCCGGCCTTGCAAATAGCAGTTTTCTGTTTCATTGGGATCAGTTCAAAATGGGAAAAACTGACAAATATATTTATCATGGATGTTCTTTTCAGATCTTAGATGTTCTTAGAAGACATCTGAGTAGCTCATAAAGCAAGGTGCATGCTATTCTGCTATATAAATTGTGAGTGACACCATTTTCTTTAGTGTGCAAGGCCTCCAAGTGTTATTTCTTTGTGATGTCTTCTTGAACTGGACACACTTCTCAAAATCGAGGCAATTATTCTGCCATTCATTTCAGTGGTGCTGCTGGAAGGACACTCTGAAATCAGGTGGTCAGTTTCCAGGGCTAGCTTTGTATACAACCGTGTAATGATTCTGTTGTAACAATCATTCAAATGGTTCCAAGATTCTTACTTCCTTTAGAAAGATAACATGACCGATGGGTCAAAATTATTCAAAACTGATTGGTGCTTCGAAGTAACAAAATGGTGTTACCAGACATGAGATCTGACAAAAGCTGAGGTTGAGGATAACATGATGATAGAGCAGTAGGCTGCATAGACATTTATGCTGCTGCATGTTTGTACAGCTACCTAATAGTCCCTGCTCAGACAAGCTGGGCCCTGGTTGATATCCCTTGATGCAGTGGTTCTCAAACTTAGAAGGGGGTAGGGGCTCAGAAAATATTCCGCAAGAGGAGGCATGAAAAAGAGCTTAGATGGCAAACCTCTAGCTCTGTTTTGACTGTGCTAGGGGGGATTTCCAAAACTATGTGGTAACAATGGGGAGAGAGAGGGAGGAAAACAACAGGAGGAAGGGAAGGGGGTTTGGAAACCAGGTTTATGTATGTGGGTGGATGAGGAGGAGCCTCAATTATCACATATAAGAGGAAGGAGGGTGTGTGTGTTTTTAAAAGTCTGAGAACTACTGCCTTGATGGAAAGGATCCGGCCAGCATAAAACACATTATGGACCATTTGCCTGGCCTGCAATAACCTTAGCTCCTGGAAATCCAGTGTTTTATTTTGTGTCAGCTTTTTGGAATCTAGAAAAATGATTTCTATTATTACCCATTATATCATTTTGCAATTGTTTAACACAGTTCTCTAGACAAACAATAATCTCATAGGGGTTTCTGCTCTGTATTTGCCAAATCTTGCTCATCTACACATAGGCCCTCCTTCCCACCCTCTAGGAGGATGCTCTGTGGGTGGTTCTAAACATTCTGTTAATCTTGGAGGAAATGAACTCTGAGGTACCCAGTGCAATTTCATCTAATGACAGAGAAGCATCAGTAAACTTTCATGCTCCCACCCAATGGACACTGAGCAACAAGGGCGAGCTCATCAAGTGGCGACAAAAATATATGAAACTGACAAGCCCAGTGAACAGACATTGGATGTATACAGACAGACCGCAGCCCCAGTTCTGCTCTGCCGCACCGCCAGGTGTCGCCCATCTGTCTAAAGATGAGCCACCAGATGGTTAGACAGAGCAGAATGGAGCAGGGACCAGCCCTGCTTGTGATGCTTCGGAACATCCCGGAGCACGGCCAGTCTGGCCAAACCCGGGGTGCTGGCCTGAGCTGGAGCTCTGATCCATTTCCTTGGTGGAAGGCAGTTACAGCTGTGCCTTGGGCTGGCGGTTGCCCTGGGCAAGGTCGCTCCGAGCTGCCTGTGGCAGGAGGTGGTGGGGTATAAATTCTTAAAATAAAATAAATAAATAATAAATAGAGTTGTAGGCAGCAGCCTAGAGTGTCAGGTGATCCACCTGCAACTCTATGGTGCAAACTGGGGCGGTGGAGGCGCACAAGCAAACTGCAGGACAGGTCAACCACTGGGTCCATTTAAAACAGACCCAGGCAGGGCTGGATGAGGACAGATGCAGAGGTGCCAGTCCCACATCCATTTAAAGACACCCACTGATGATGAGGCATGTTTTTGGCTCCTCCCCAGGTCTGCTGAAAAGTTCCCTGGATGTTTTCATCTGTGCTGCTCTAGAGTTTGCATCACCAAATGTAACACTGTCCCCTGAACTAGGCAGCTTGAACAGAGGCAAGAGTTCATGTAGGCACCATATATATGTATTGCCAGTCCCTGGTTTGGGTAACCAATGTGACAAGACTCATGAAAACCGGGGTGGCGCTCAACACAGTATAAACTATCAAATCCCCAGATCATAGGCGGACTTGTAGAATCTGGTCAAGTTGGGATTGGAGCAGGATTAGATCCAAGCAGGATCAGACTGGGAGCAGGACCAGTAACAGGCAGACAGGACACATTCAGGCTCAAAACAGGTACATGTGCAGACAGGATATAGGGCGCTTTTAGACGGACAGCACCCACGGCTCTGCTTCTCCTCACACCCAGGTGGCCCATCCATCTAAAGGCAGGCTGCCAGATGTACAAGCAGAGCAGAGGCAGGTGCCTGCTCCACTCCAGCCCCACTTGCAGTGCTCAGGAACACCCCGTATCCGGCACCACCAGTGGAGTGGGCTGCTCAAACCTGGGGCACCAGTCGGAGGCAGAGCAGCTGTTCATCTGCTCAATGAATGGCTGCTGCAGCTCTGTTCTCAGTCAGGGGTTGCCCTGGGCAATACCATAGAGTTGTGGGTGGCAGCCTAGAGCATCGGGCAATCCACCTGCAACTTGTGAGGGGGAGGGGACACCATGTGAGTGGATCATGGCAGCTGCTGGGTCCATGTAAACTGGGTGCAGGCAGAGCTGGACCAGAAATCCCTGGACAGGACGCAGGACTGGTCACCCCTGGAGCAGGTCCTGGGGTGGCCAGCCCTGGGTCTGTCTGAAGACACCCATAGAGTAGGGCTGGATACACAAAAATCAAGATGGAGGTGGCTGGCCGAAAGGTCTGGGGTATCTGGTATAAACCAGAATAGAAAGGCCTCCAGTTCTTCTTTAGAGTTGTTGCAATGCCAGTTGACCTTGAACCAATATCACCAGTTCAAGGTCAATGCTTCTTACAAGTAAGTGTCCTCTATGCCCTTAACCTGGAGCATCAACCTATATCCTCCCCTCTCCCCCATTTTTGGTTGAATTGCTGAACGCCATGACATTGGCTGCAGTAGATGGGCTGTGTCTGGGTGTCATCTGGTTACCTCACTTGGCTTGGTACCTCCATTCAGGTGCGCATTGCCACCTGCACTGGTGAAGCCCTGGAAGAAGAGTACATTACTGTCTTTAATAGATATCTCTTGCAGAGAACTTCCATTATACAGGACTCTGAGGCAATGTTTTTGTTCCTTCAGACTGTTTCCTCTCTTCTTAAATCGTATCAGCTGAGAAGCACGGCAACCAGTTTATCTGCTTCTAAGTACTTCTTTGCAGTTCAGAACAGTTATGTTCCTGCTCTCCTTTCTTAGTCTCTGCAGTGATTTTTTATTATTCAGATCCTTAGTAGTCAAGAGGGAACTTTACCTCCCAAGATTTTCATTGCCATGCAAATGTTACTGGCTGCATGATTTCTTTTTATCTTTATCAAGAGCCTAGTAGCTAAAATGCTGTGCATGATTCCAACCCATGGAGTACGATTCTGGTCTTCATTAATGGTCTTCATTAAAAGTCTATAGGAGATTTGCCACTGACTTTAGTGGTAACAGAGTATTTCCCACGTAATATCAGACACAGGTCATTCAGTGTTAAATAGATACAGCTGGAATCAATTAGAGGACACATAAGCTTAGGGTATATATATCACTGTGAAATCTTCCCTTTACTGTCTCATTTCTTGGTTTCAACACTAGCAGTGTATAATGCTCCATTAATACAATGCAACAACTTCAACACATCTTGGTCAGTGCTTAATTTGTAAAATAAGAATGTGGAATTTGTTGCTAGAAGACGTGGTCAAGGCCAGTGGTATAGCTGGGTTTAAAAAAAGACTTGTCAAGTTTCTGGAGCATAGGTCCATTAGCAGCTATTAGCCATGTAGGTTTGGGGAATGTAACCT
Source organism: Sphenodon punctatus (assembly GCA_003113815.1). NCBI lineage: Eukaryota > Metazoa > Chordata > Lepidosauria > Sphenodontia > Sphenodontidae > Sphenodon > Sphenodon punctatus. Next base: position 2,344,153 of record QEPC01002298.1, on the reverse strand, counting down.
CTTAGTTTCAGGAGCTATTTGTAAACCACAGGAAATGGATTCCCTTATTGTGACCTGTTGGGTACTTCTTCCGAGCGACCACGATTGGCCACTGTCGGAGACAGGTGCTGGGCTCGATGGACCATTGGTCTGACCCAGTATTGCACTTCTTATGATCTTAAGAGCTGATAACTGAACCTGCCCCACATGTCTCACCTCTTGGCCTCAGAAGCATCAAGGAAATTTAGGGATGAATTTCAAACAGCCCCTGTTCTCTCTCCTTTTTTGCCAGTCTTGGCTCGGGGGGGGGGGGGGGGGCAGATTAAGCTTGATGAATGCCAGAGCTGTGAGTTGGTGCTGCCACCGCCAATCAGTTGTTTGCTGCTTCTGTTCACCTCCCAAACTTCTCAAAGAAGAGACTAGGATTGAAGTTTGTCCTTCTGAACCTATCTATGAAGTGGGATCATCAGATATGCAAGGGCTGAGACCAGGCAAGCCCTGACACAAATTAAGCCCTGATCCTGTAGAACTGAGAAATCCCCTGAGGTTCTTGCACACAAAATGCAATAAACAAATCTCAAGCATCAATATATATATATATTGCAAAACAACAAGAAATGATAACCAAGTTCATAGTGAATTGCTAATATCTGTTAAGCAGCTGTTGAAAATCAAATTTGAATTGAATTTTTGATTGAAGTAACCTGAATTAAAACTTGCATTGAGGAAAGGTATCAGATTTTACATAAAGAGCAATCCTAAGGCTGCTTAATGCCAATCTAAATAACATTTAAAGAAAAGGGATTCACCCCAACACTAATGGATAGCACTACTAAGCTGAGACAAATATCTATGGTTCATATATTTTCTGACGATTTCACCCAATTCAAACCGTATCCGCCAAAGTGAATAATTGCCATTCAGATTCATATTAATCAGATAACTGTTTTTTGTTTGGATAGTCAGATATTTGGTTATTCGGTTACTTCATTTCCGCTATTGTGCACCACCATTCAATCACAAAACCAAATGACTGAGCAACCAAAACCCCAGCTTTCCCCTTCAAACCAGATATGTGAATATCTGTTTGGTTTTGAATATTATTTGCATGGTTATCTGAAAATGCAAATACTACCCAAAATTCAAAAACTCACTGTTTGTTTCAACATTAGTGCCAAAGCTTAACAGTCAATGGATTGCACTGGAAGAGTTTATCCCTCAGCTCATTGTTAAAATATAAAAAATGCCACACTTTGTCAGATCAACCATCTGTCTAGCCCAATATCTGTCTTCAACAGTTCTCAGAACCAATGCTTCAGAGAAAACACACAAGAACAGATCATATATGCAGATTTATTCAAACCCTCTGGTTCACTTTCAGCAGTCAAAGGTCTCCTTCCCTGACCAGTTTGGTTATATGAACTTAAATTATTCACAATTGCAGCACTTTATGTTAATCAAATAACAGTGATTTAGATGCTTAGTCTTTTTTCTGTTTTTAAAGGGAAGATATAGGAGAGAAAAATAGAAAATTAGCATCAGCTCCTTTTATGTATTGTATGTCTTTTTATTTCTTTTGTATTTTTGTTATATGCGTTAGGTCAGGGCGGAAGCCAATGCCTTAATAAATTAACCTAACCTAACCTAAAAATAGAAAATTAATTAATCTTTTCAAAAACACAGTGGCTCTCTATGGAAACAGTGAGGCACTTGTATTTTACCTTAACACATATTCAATTAAAAAAAACTTGATCTGAATTCTGTAATCCTTATCCATCCTTATTCCACATGTCTCGTGCCCTCTGCAACTCTCAAACACAGTGGGTGTCTTTAGACAGTCACGGGACCGGCCACACTCGGAGCTGCTCCAGGGGTGCACCCCTACATCTGCCTGCATCCAGCCTCACCTGGGTCCATTTTAAATGTACTTGGCGGCTACCGCAGCCTACAGTCTGCTCATGTTGTACCCCCTCCCCTACACCATAAAGTTGCAGGGATCTCGCCTGATTCTCTATGCTGCTGCCCACAACTCTATGGTGTTGCCTGGGGCAACCACCAGCTCAAGGCAGAGCTACAGCTGCTTTCCACCGAGCAGACGAAACGCAGCTCCACCTTGGGCTGGTGCCCCAGGTTTGACTGGCTTGCTCTGAAGCACCTCACCATTTGGAAGCCCGCCTATAAACAGATGGGCCACTTAGGGGTGAGGCGGAGCAGAACTGGGGCTGTGGTCCATCCGTTTACACCCACTGTGTTATTTGTTACAGCAGAACCCTCACTAACAAGGCACTCATCTATTCTGAACAAAATGATGTTTCCCAGTCTAACTGGTTAAGTGAGGAGTGGGACGGTTCTACTGTATTTCTACAACATATAGAACCACTATATGGTTCTATAACATTATTTCCCCAAATACTTTCAACTAAAGAAAGAAAGAAAAAATTCAGAGAGAGATGTCTATGTCTTCAGAATTTCAAACCTGAGGTCTTGGTCAGGGAGTTATGAGTAATCTCTAGGCAAGTAATTGTCTGAATTCTCCTGAATTGCTAACTACATGCCCCATGCTAGAGGGTTGAATCCTTGCAAGCTGCTAAGCCTCCTCAGCTCCCACAGTAACCCTCATATACTTAAACTGTAGCTCTAGATAGACATGAAGAGAGATGTTTAAGCTAAAATAATCATTTCAACATTTCACTCTGAATTAAAATGAATCTGTATGTCAGAGCCAGACTTTGCGATATAAATTCTGCTCACAATTTTAAATCAAGGGTATGGCATAGACACTTTTTTTTTTTTTACACATTTTTCTGTTGAAAATTTCATGTGCCACCTTCCCCAGAAGGCTTCCACTAGTAGGAATTAGATCACCCAGGTTCCACTGAACATCTGATCATTGTAAAGCTGGAGAACTCTCTTTCTCACCTACAGTGCAAGTGCAAACCTTGGCGTTTAATTGTGGGTGGGGGAGGCAATGGTCCCAGTTTTTTTTGCTGAATACAGGAATCTGGGAGTGCTCTTATTCTGAAGTGCAATACAAAGAACAAATGCAACACTTTTTTTACAAGCCCATTTTTTGCCATTTTTGCGACTTGATTTTTTAGTATAGAATTTGACCCATAAATCTGTAAAAGACAGAACCAAAATCACAGGGCTGGACACTTGAGATTGAAAATATAGTTTACATTCAGAACTTCCTTTTGGGGTGGCCTTATTCTCATCTCACTTAAGTTGTTTTAAACTCAACTCTATTAGAGTTGCACTTTAGTCCACACAATCCTAGATGTCATCAAAACCACTACCTGTGCAACCCATCATATTCAACTGAATATCAATATCACGAGTATTGAGCATTGATATTGGGGGAGGGGCACTAAATTAGATTAATTTATAATTTGAATCTGACTGCTTCTACAGCCTGAGGATGGTTTGATAGGCAATCATTTAGGGTTTTTAATATTAACATAAATAAAATTATCTGAACTCTGTTTCAGGGAAGGGGAGAAAGATGATTTCACACTGATCCAGGCGTGTACACTAATTAGCAATCCTATTGCTAAAGCCACAGAGGCTCGCAGCAAGAGACTTCGTTCTTGAAAGATGGATTATGTAGATTTTAAACCAAACGTCTGTATTGTTTGTGGCAAAACTTCAAATTCTCTCCAAGGGGTGTAGGTTTTTGTGTTATAGTAATGATGATGCACAGCAATTTTTTTCAATGCCTTTGAGGTGAGGATGAGATTTAGTTAAGCGAAGATTTGAATGGTTTAATAGATTCCAAGGAAAATTTAACATGACAGATTATTTGAATTCCACTGTAGTTTTTATTGTACGCCCTTATGCATCTGTATATGTAGTAAATACAGCTTTCCCTTAGAGCATTTCTAAAACTGCGACACATGGGATGTAAAATCAGAGCCTTTTTCTATTGAGTTATTTTCCAGTACTCAGTTGGTATAGTTCAGTTTTAAAGAAACCTGTGGTAATTTCCATTCTTATATAATATGGTCTTACTTTTTAAAATATATTGATTTTAAGCAATTTAAAGCTTTTCTGTGTACATTGTGGCACATCTAAAGCAAATGCGCTGTCTGAACGAATATAGGCACATGCTTCAGCATGCTGCTGAAGACAGTTTATACTCTGCCCGATGTTCACCTTAGGTTTTTGGTTCAATGTAATAGTCTGACCATCAGGGCTGGAACCAAGCAAGTGTAAACTGTGTAATTGCACAAGGCCCCATGTGTTTGGAGAGGGATAAATAAACTCAAAAAGACAACGGGAGTACGGAAAGCACTGTCATAAAATACTGGCGCATAGGGCATCAAATGCAGGAAGTTCCAGCTTCTGGAGGGCCTGGGTACACTAGATATAACAACATATGCATAACATACAGGCCTGCATGGGTAAAGGTGCAGGGAGTCCTGGCTCCTGGAATGGATGTTCGGTTTACTTGAATATCAAAAATTAATTGCAGTAATACTTCCTTTTTCTAGTGGGCAAATCACTGTGCATTTTTCAAACAATTCTCTATTTGTTTATTTATTTATTATATTAACATTTCAACTCTGCCTTGCTCACCAAAGGCAACTTGGGGCAACTTACAAAATGTAAAATATGTCGATAATAAAACATCAATATGAACAATTATTTAAAAATATAAATATAAAAAGAATATATAAATACACACACATAAAAACAGCTCTGCGCATAACGCCCACCCCCCCAACCCAACTAACAAACCACCCCACCCCACCAAACACCTGACGGAAGAGCCAGGTCGTACAGTTTTGTCGAAAGGCAAGGAAATCCGGGCTGAGATGGACCTCCACTGGGAGGGAATTCCAAAGCAACGGTGCAGCTGCCAATAATGCCCTCCTGTATGTACAGACCCTTCAATAGTGTGGGACCTACAGGAGGGTGCTCCCAGATGACCGCAGGGGCCGCCCAGGGCATGAAGCGATCTCTCAAGTAAGCAGGACCCAGGCTGTGAAGGGCTTTAAAAGTCAACACCAGCACCTTGAATTGGGCCTGGAAGACAATAGGCAGTTAGTGCTCAGAGCACCAGTTGAATGTGCTCCCTGCAGTCCACTCCAGTAAGCAGACAGGGCACCACATTCTGCACTACCTGCAGCTTCTGAACTGTCACCATGGGCAGCCCCACGTAGAGCACATTGCAATAGTCTAGCCTCGAGGTGAAAAATGCATGGATGACAGTGGCGAGGTCGGCGTCTGGGACATATGGGCAGAGCCTCTTCACCAGATGTAATTAGCGAAAGGTACCCCAGGCCACAGCCAACACCTGGTAATCCAGGCATAACAGTGAGTTCAGAAGCACCTCTGGGCTCTGCACAGATGGAACCAATGGAGGATGGATACCTCCTAATAACGGGGGCAACCTCCTCCCCCAGATCACCAACTCCTTTCCCCCCCACTAGCATCACCTCGGTCTTATCAGGACTGAGCCCCAATTGGCTCGACCTCATCCAATCCCCCTACAGCAGTCAAACCCTAGGACAGCAAGGAGACAGCAGGGTCTGGATCTGTTGAAAATAAGAGATACAGCTGGGTATCATCAACATATTGATGGCAACGAACCCCCCCCCCCCAGCTCTGTATGACCTCTCCTAGTGGCTTCATATTTATTTATTTATTCAATTTGTATCCCGCCCCTCCTGCGAACAGCTCAGGACGGCTAACAAGTTAATTATAAAACAATTATAAAACAATTTTATAATTGTTAAACAAGAGAGGGGACAGAATATTCTCAGGCACCTTCAATGTGACTCTTGCCAGACGTGGCTGCCTGGGAGATGTGTTCATGTTGCTCCCTCAGGAGCAAGAGAAGCCAAACTATCATTTCCATCCTTATGACCACCAGAGCCTTCTGGAGGCAGCGGAAGCAGGGGCAGTGTGCCCTAAGCCACTATGTCACATTTGTTCAGGGATGGCCAGATGTGGGCCCGGTACAAACCCCACACAGGATAGAGGCCTGGTCCTGGACTGTGGGCCTGGAATAAAGGGGGCCCACAGTCCAGGACCAGCACCAATCCAGCTGGGCCTAAGCGGGTGGAATCGGGTGGGAAAGTCTGTTCCCATCTCTGGCTCCTCCTAGCATGGGGGGGGGGGGTTGCCATAGCACCCAGCCATGGCTATCCATCATGGTGGGAGGGGGCGGCAACAGCAGCAGCGTGTGTGGCCGGGTGGCAGCACATCACTCCCCACCCATCCTTCCCAGCTGGAGGAAGCAGTGGGAATGTTTGTTCCCATGGACAGAGCTTTCCCCGGCCTTGGGAAGCTCTCTCCTCCCCCAGATGGGAAAGACATCTGAGTGGACGTCTGTTAACACCCTAAGTGAACCATGAGCTTAATGTTTTGAAGGATCAAGTCTAGAGTGCTCAACATTGCAGGTACAAGAACATCAATTCAAATAGCAGGTCAGTGGATGGAGGTGTCACAAGATTTGGACCTGTTCCTGGGTGTTAACAGATGTGATGTTGGTCCACTTTGGACCGAGACCTACTTGATCATATATTCATGGGCCGCCAGATGTGACCCCTCTGTCCCAGGGTGGGTAAGCTGCTAGCTTAGGACACATCCCTGGAAAATCTCCCAGAGATGCATCCTGGGGCAGGGGCTGTCCACCTGGGTCAACACAGACCCACACATCTGTTCAGGCCCTGCTTATCCCTGCTACATGGTGTGAGGCTGCCATAACCATGTAGTATTGCTGTTTGCCATGGCTACACATCACGGCAGGGGGCGGGGCTGGCTGCCTGCATGTCTGTTGCATTTCCCTTCTCTGGGGTCTTGCAGGTGGTAGGACAGCTCTCCCAGTGGCAGGCAGGTTTGTTTCATGCCGCTCGCCAACCCCAAGAGTGGTGGGCAAGTTTTTTTGCCCCAGACTGCAGAGCTGCCTTGCCACCTGCACGTTTGTTTTTACCCTCTGTGTTTCTTTAAATGTTTTTAACTTTTTTTAGTTTTTCTTGCTCCAGTTCTTTTCACCCAGCTGTTCCAAACCTAACATACTACACAGTAACACATTTTAAGAAAGGTATAGCTAAAGTGGAAGAGATTCAGAAGAGCAAGAAAGATGACAAAAGTTTTTGACACATGAGAAAGTGTTGCAGGAACACAGTATATTTCACATAGGAAAAGATTAAAGGAGGAACATGGTTTTAGTTTAGTTTATTCACTGGCACCAGCTTCCGCCATAGCCATTTTGAATACATCAATATGCATCAAACAATATTACAAAACATCCATCTCATTCTCAAATAATATTATAACATGCATAACCCTTCCAGCATCAACCGAACATTAATTATAACAAGAATTAAAAATAAACTTAAAAGATAAATCATTAAAAGATCATCATAGGGAACCTTTTCCTTCTAATATCAGCCCTATAGGCAAAAATAGCAAGTCTCTGAACAATATCTTTTGAGAGGAACATGGTAACAACTTTCAAATATTTTAAATCGGATTGCCATAAAGAAAATGGAGAACTATTGTTTTCCATTGTAGGAAAAGAGGCAATAAGTTTAAGTTGTGAGAACATAGATTTTGGTAAAATATTAGTTAGAGCATGCTACCTGTAGAATCTGTTGAGCAATGAGAAAAGTTGTCTAGGGAAGTTGTAGAATCTTCTCTACGGGCCTTTTTAAACAAGTGGGATTTCTCCTACAGTTTAAACCGGCGGCTCTGAAAAACCACCGCAGGGGGATTTTAGATGCTCCTCCATGAACCAGAAGTCACCTGGGCACCATTAGAAACAGCAGCGCAGCATGACTCCCAGGTGTTTTGAGACGCAGCATAGATAAGACCCCGATAATCGAGGTCTTATCTATGCCACATCCCAAAACATCCAGGAGTTGCACGGCGCCACTGTTTCTAATGGCACCCGGGTGACTTTTGGTTCATGGAAGGGCATCTAAATCTCCCCCCCACTCCCCGCAGAGGCTTCCCAAGCTGTGTTTACATGTTCACAATTATTCTGAAGTAGCTGTAAGTCCCGATTTGTCATTCTGGAGTTGTCATTCAGGGATAACTGTTTACATGATCATTAATATTGCGGAATAAGCACTAGTCTGTATTAATGGCAGTGAAGACAAAAGTAATTCCAATGTTAGTGAAGGAATAAGCATTAAGTGTGTGCAGGGTATTAGTCAGGAATAAGTGTCTACATGAACACTATTCCAGACTTATTTAAGTCTGGAGTAAATAAGTGCTCAAAATTAGGGTGTATAACTCCAGATTATAACAAGAATCTGGATTTATGTACTCCAGAATATCTGTGTACATGAACCCATTAAATTAGGCTTAGAGGCATTTATTCCAGACTTATGATTTTGTAAAAAACAGCCTAAGTGTTGGAAACCTGGAGGACTTTTGGGTCAGGTCTGAGAATGGAATATGGCCTAGGCTGGTATGGAATCAGGAACTGGCCAGGTTAGGCAAGCTCAAGAGCAGGGTCAGGGAAGGTCAGGAACAGGACAAGTCACAGAAGAGATGCCATTGTTCTGTCCAGTTTCTAAGTGGTCAGATATTCTGGCACGTGGCTAACCAGGAAAACTGGTGTATGTGGCCTAGCCAGAACAAAGTCTCTCATAATGTCATTACTCTAAGGCCACTTGCCCACGTTACCATGCCACCAAATTTCCCGGTGCGGAAATCTCCCAGTGTAGGATCTTACGGTGTGCTGTGCACATGGGCACTTGTAATCAGCTGCATCCAGTAGCTTTTTTTCTTTTGATTGTCAGGGCTCAAAATCCAACCTTGACAATCAAAAGAAAAAAAGGTCGTTGGATGTGGCTGATTAGAAGTGTCCACATGCACAGTGCGCCGTAAGATCCTACACTGGGAGATTTACCCTGCTGGGAGATTCGGTGGCATGGTAACGTGGGCAAGTGGCCTTAGATAACCTGCAATTTCCACTTCTAAGAGCTGTAATTTCAGTTTGTTTAGACCACAGAATTTCCTTTGAGATGAATGGCATCTTGCCTAAATAGTAAAAAACAATGGCAGAGGGGCAAAGGATGAACAAATCTCCTAAAACACTTACTAGTCTATCGAAAAATGGAAGCTTTACGGAGACAAGCCTATTTTAGTGCGAGGTAAATTCGATGAAACGTATTATTAAAGATGAGAGTAATTTCTTTAAGCATAAGAGGAAATTGCACTTTTGTAACTTTCCTGAACACATTGCAGTCAATTATGTCACAAACAGGATAAGTCTAATATAATGATTTAAAGAAATTAAACTTCAATTACTCTTTGTAGTTTAAGAACTTTTTTCTCTTTAGTTCTTTGGAAAGCACCTGCTTCGGTGAAATCCCACTAATGTTAACAGGATTATCTGCAAGCTTGAATTTACACACATGTTGAATCACTTCGCTGAACTGGGGTCTAAATTCAGGCTGAAACTAAGTCTTCAGAAAACTTCAGAATTTGTCGAATATTAAGGTATTTGGTTTGGAAAGGCTGAATTCTGAAGACCAAGGCCATTATTTGAAAAGCTTCGGAAACCTCTGTGCGCATGGGGGGCTGGTGGACAGTTGAGTTTCTTCTGGAAATGAAACTTAGTGCCATATTTGATAGGAGGGGGATATGGGAGGAGACAAATGAGTGATGGCAAGCCAGATGGCAAGTTTTGATTGGCTGGCCAAGTCAGATGGTCAGCTTTTGAATTGGCTGACAGGGCAAAATAAAAGTCTGCACAGAAGCCATTTTGTCTATTCTCTTTGGTGAATTTGGCTGTGCTGCATGCTACAGTGCTGCTGGATCTATAAGTAATCAGTGGGGAGGAGGGGGAGAAAGGGGTGCCTGTCCTGTCCTGGCCATAGGGCCAATGCTGGGGGTGGGGGTTTTGTTACCCTTTGCCATGCCATGCAGTTTTTAAAAATAATAATAATTAGGTGCCACATTGCTGCCTGCTGCTTGGTTGGCACTTGGCACCATGAGGAGGGATCTCTCTGCCTGGCTCCACTTCCCAAGTTTGTTTGGTCTCTTCAAGTTACCATTGCCACAATGCCATGCCAAAGAAGAGGGTGTCCCTAGACGGCACTGTTAACACCAGTTTATACAAACAGATGGGTTTGTTGCCAGTGCCATATTGGTGGATTGAGGGCAGCAGAGTACACTGGGTGGAGTCGATGAGGGGTGAATTCCTGCTGGTGGGAATGTGGGATATTGCAAGAATCGATAGCATCTGGGGTTTAAATAGTCCTGCACTGGTCTGGGGCTGTAGGCAATTCAATGGTTATTCACACTATGATTGTGCAGGTGGGTGGGTTGTCAGGGGCTTGGCAGGGCCACCCTCTTGGCTGGGCACTATGAGTTTCTAGCTAGGTAGCTACCCTTATTAGTGCTGGTGGAGGAATATTTTCCTGAGCCATGAAGACAAACGGGGATGTGGGCGATTGGTTGGTTTCGGGGGGGGGGGGGTTGCCTTCCTCGCATTTCTTTCACCCTATTGTTGCTGACTGAGCAAACATCAGGGTGCGTTTAAGCTTTGGGTTGGCGTTTGATTTCAGATAGATATGAAAACTATTAGTTGTAGCAACCTGGAAAGATGTTGTGCTTAGAGGGAAAATTGCCTCCCCCCCGGGGTGGGGGGCGTGTGGCCCTTTGCTGTGCCCGGTAGGAGGCAAGACTGAAGGGGTTAAGGTTTTCCTACCACCAGGGGCGAAGCCGGGCCCCGGTGCGGAAAAACTGGTCGTGCAGTTTGGATGCGGGGGGCGCAGTCTGAGTTGCCAGGTGGCTCAGGCTGCGCTCCCATTGGGTAGGTCAGGCACATGGCCCCACCCGAGGGGCGGGGCCCACGAGCAGAGAAGTGGTCGCCCTGGCTCATTTGAGTCTAGGAGCGGCAAAGAACGCCAGCGCGGACCCTGCCGGCAGTTTCAGGGGAGATTTTCCTTGGGTCTGCGTGGCCGCTGAAGAGGAACCAGCCTTCCCCCGACGGGAAGGAATAAGAGAAGTGCCGCTACTGCGGCAAAGAAGAGGAGGCTCAAGGCCATGGAGGCAGACCCACCTCTCACCATGGGGCCACGTGGAACCGTCAAAGAGCAGGGGGAGAGTGCTATGGTTTCGGCCCCCACCCCCCCTCACAGGGGGACAATATTACGGGGAGGGAAACCCCCCTATCCATAAGAATGGTGGGGTGTGAGGCACTGCTCCGCCAGCTCACTGAAGAGGGAGGAAGTGGGCCCCCAACGGGGTTGTCCCTACCACCTGGCCCCACCAGTTCATGGGAAGGGGTGCCCACACCCGAGGTTTCAGGGAATCCACCCCCTCTAAGAAGGGGGCGGTGCCACATTAGCCCCATGGCTTGTTATATTCTGGAGGCTGGGGAAGAGGGGGGTGCTCAGGCTCGCAGGGGTGCTGGGCCATTGCAGGGGCCCCCGGTGGGGCTGCCCCCCGCAGTGGGTGCCCTAATACCCATGGCAGCGGCTGGGGTAACAGGCGGTCCGGAGACAGAGGACGAAAGGCGAGGGCAGGGTATAGGGCCAATGATGCCTTTCCTGACCAACTCCCAAGGGATGATCCCCTACACAGGGTTCTACGACCCCACCCAAGCTCCAACCCTGCAAAGGCAGGCCCCAAGCCCTGGGCCTGATCTCACCCAAGCACCAGTCTTGCAAGGACAGGCTGCGGCCCTCGGGCCTGCCCCCACTCAGGTTCTGGTGCTGCAAGGGCAGGCGCGGTCCCTGGGCCTGCCCCCACTCAGGCTCTGGTGCTGCAAGGCCAGGCTGCAGTTCCCGGGCCTGCCCCCGTTCGGGCTCCGGTGCTGTAAACCCAGGCCACAGTTCCCGGGCCTGTGCTGGGGTGGGCCGGGGAGCCCCTTCCTCCTTTTGTGCAGCCTAGGCCTGGACCACGAGGTGGGGCCACCCACGAACAGGACGACGAAGACCTGGGACGGAGGATGGAATGCATGGAGAGGGCTCTCCAACTGCTGGTAGACCAACGCGCCCAGATGGCAGGAACCCAGCAGGATGGGGCCTTCGGAGCCCAGCCTATCCCTTAGCCAGGTGCAGTACCCAGCCGCAGCGAGGGGGAGGATAGGAGGGTGGCGCCAGCCCCCGGACCGGCCTCTGTGGTGGCGGGTGCCATGCTCCAGAGCCCAGCAATAGGAAGCCATCAAGGTATGGGATCAATGGGAGGGCCAACCCAGCTAATCTGGTGGGGCGGGACTTGGGTCCCAATGGTACCCCCACAAAACCCCCCGGTTGGAAGTGGGGGCCCCGGGGAACCGGGAGGGGGGTGGCCTTTTCCAGCCGCCACAACTAGCAACACCTCATTCGTGGGTCAGGCCCTGCGGGTGTGGGCCCCCGCAGCTCCCCCATTCCACCCACGTCAGGGGTAGGGGGTTTGGCCCCCCAAGGGATGACACCAGTGCAGTGTCACCCATCCGATGGCGGGAGTTACTCTGTGGTCTCTGACCCAATAGGGGGCCATTTGCTCCCAGCCACAAAGGACAAGATATGGCGGGGTGAATATGTGGACCTTTTTGCACTGCTATTTAGCGATCCAATATTGGATCCCACTGAAAAGGAGGACAAGAAAGAAAAGGAGCGCTTTAAGTGCCCCAAGGCAGACCGAAACTGGTCAAATTGGACAGCCACTTTCTCAATCTACATGGGGGTCATGATCCAGGCCTACCCTGCTCGAGCTGGTGACCTGCTAAAGTACGCTGACATCATACGCCGGGCATATGAAGCGGGGCCAGTGGGTGCATGGCTTCGCTATGATGAAGCCTTCTGCCATAGGGCAGCATTCACCCCAGGTCTGCGATGGGACCTGCACGCTCATGACCTATGACTTAACTGTATGTGCGGGGCGGGCAATGTTCCCAGATCAGACAGCGGGCATTTGCTGGTAAAAGGGGGAGCTTCCTCTGCCATGGAGTCCTTTAAGGAGGAAGGAAAGAAAGTGGCTGCCCCATCCCCGGGTCTGTGCTGGGAGTTCGACCATCATGGGAGGTGCTCCCGAGCGACCTGTAAGTTCCTCCATGCCCGCTCAAATGGCCCGGGACATCACACTTCTACCGCTGGTCCGAGGGGGAGGTCGGCCACAAAAGGGAAACCTTTTCCCAGGGGGCCGGCAGGGGTGGCTTCGGGGGAGCGAGTAACTCGACCCCTACCAGCCAGAGCCCCAACACCAGTTAACATGATGACGTTGGCACGAGCCCTCCATTGGTACCCTGACAAAAAGGAAGTTGAGTACATAGTCGTGGGTTTTCGAGACGGTTTTCGAATCCCAGGGTACGAAGTTCACCAACACAAAATTTGTCCAAATTTGAAGTCTGTTGTAGGAATGGAGGGTATAGTTAGGACAAAAATATAGAAAGAATGCACCAAAGGAAGGGTGGCAGGCCCATTCCCAGCCCCTCCATTCCCCGGCCTGATAGTATCACCACTGGGCGTGGTGCCAAAAAAGACCCCCGGGGAATTTCGACTAATCCATTGCCTGTCATATCCCCGGGGGGCTCAGTCAACGACGCTATCCACAAGGAACTTTCCTCGGTGTGGTACACATCGTTCGATTCGGCAGTCACCCTAGTAAAGTCATTTGGACCCGGTGCCATACTTGGGAAGTGTGACATCAAGTCTGCTTTTTGCTTGCTCCCTGTTCACCCGGACAGTTTCCCATTGCTCGGATTCCAATTTGAAGGAGGGTATTATTATGATAAGGCCATGCCAATGGGGTGTTCGATCTCCTGCACCGCTTTCGAGCATTTCAGTACCCTATTGGAATGGATTATCAAGCAACGGTCTGAAAAAGGGGGAGTAACGAAATATCTCAATGACTTTTTATTAATCGGCCGGGCTGAGATGGGACAGTGCGCAGACTTGATGCAAACATTCCTCAGGGTGACAGAGGATTTGGGTATCCCCTTGGCCCCCGAAAAAACTGAGGGACCAGTCACCAGGTTAACCTACCTAGGGATCGAACTGGACACTGAGGAGGCTGTTTCCTGCCTTCCCAGTGACAAACTGAAAGCACTCCGGAAAAAGATTGGTGAATGTTTGGGAGTGGCCAAGATTACGGTTCGCTAGCTCCAGTCGGTTCTGGGGAGCCTCAATTTTGCTTGCAGGGTGGTGGCACCAGGGCGGGGCTTTCTGTCCTGTTTCTACAAAAAGCTAGCCGGGAGCCCCCTACCCCACCATCACATCAGGGTCACCAAGGAAATGAGGGAAGATTTTCAGACATGGGCAACATTTTAAAACAATTTCAACGGCACCAGTTTTTGGAGATATCAACTCCTGCTGGAAGCCGAGCTCCAAGTCCACTCTGATGCCGCGGGTGGGGCAGGTTTTGGGCTAATTTTTAGGGACCGGTGGGCAGCAGCACCATGGCCGCGGACCTGGGTAAAGCAAGGGATTACGAGAGACCTTACCTTCTTGGAACTTTTCCCAATTGTGGTGGCTGTGCATCTGTGGCCTGACCAGCTGACTAACCATTCCATTCTATTCTGGTGCGACAACCAAGCGGTTGTCCACATAATTAACACCCAGTCCTCCAGGTCTCCGAGGGTCATGAAGCTAGTGAGGGTTTTCGTGCTTACATGCTTGGAACTTAACATCCTGTTCCAGGCCAGGCATGTGCCAGGACTTGACAACAGTGTAGCCGATGCCCTTTCTCGCTTCCAGATGGAGTGCTTCTGTCTGCTGGCACCTCAGGCCCGGGTGAGCCCAGATCCGCTGCCGCCGCTGGTGTGAGGCCTTGGGTTGTAGAGCTGCAAGCCACCATGTTAGGATCCCTTGTGCCACGCACCAGGACGGCCTACAGCAGGGCTTTTGGAGAATTCCAGAATTATCGATGAGAACAGGGTTGGCCCCAAGGTTTCCTGATCCCTGAACACCATATGTTATAATTTGCCATGTCTTTGCGACGCAAAGGCGCCGCCCTGGATACTATCTCGGGCAAACTATCTGCCCTGGCTTTTGCAAGTAATCTTGCAGGCCATCCACCCCCCGACCGGGGCTTCTTCACCAAACAACTGCTAGAGAGCTGGCACAGGGAAGGGGGTGGGAACCCTGACCATAGAGTCCCGATCACGCTGCAAGTGCTGCTCGACATGTGCAAGGCACTATCCCGTATCTGTTTTGACCGTTTTGAGGTCTTACTGTTTGATTCACTATTCAAATTAGCATTCTTCGGAGCTTTTCGAGCAAGCGAACTGGTAGTGGACTCAGCTAGGGACACTTCAGGTAGGGCACTACAATTTAGTGACATTCGGATTGGCCCAACATTGCTGGCGTTGAACATCCGTCGATCCAAGACAGACCAGAGAGGAAAAGGGCAGGAGGTTAGGCTTAGTTGCGTGGAAACTGAGGAGATGTGCCCAGTTTCGGCTGTTAGAGTGTACTTAGCAGCACGGGGTGTGGCCTCAGGCCCCCTGTTTAAACACGCCAAGGGGCACTAGGTCACCAGGTACCAATTTATGGCAATCATGAGGGTCGCTCTGGCTCACCTGGGGCTACCCCCGGCAGCATACGGCACACACTCCTTTTGCATAGGAGCCGCAAGTTTCACGGCTGAGAACGGGATGCCAGAACAGGGCATTAGGGAACTGGGGCTTTGGAGGTCCGGGGCCTTTCAGACATATGTCCGGGGCGCCCCTCCACCAACCGAACTTAACTGTTTCTTATCTCCACAGGTGCGTGGCCGCTGCCGCGGAAACAGGTGTGGATCATAGGCCACAGCCTGGTACAGTGCGCGGGCAAGGTGGGCGGGCAGACCGGATGGGGAACCCAACTGGGTTTGCCAACGCGGGCCCACATCCAATGGATGGGCCGCAGCAGAATGAAGTGGGAACACCTATTGCCGTCCATTTGTGCCAGGCTCCGAAGCCCTTCACCTGACATCTTAGTAATCCACCTGGGCGAAAACGACATTCCGCAATGGAAGGGCGTCCAGTTGATCAAGGCCATAAAGTGTGACCTGTGGGAGATTAAGAAACTTTTCCCTGGGGTTTTTCTTCTGTGGACTGACATGGTCGAGCGGATGTCCTGGGGGGCTGGCGTGCACCCCAGGAAGATTGTTAGGACCAGGAAGACGGTCACCCGGGACGTGGTGAAGTGGCTCACTGGCCTTGGGGGCGGGCATGTGGTTACCCATGCCCTGTCGCACAAGAAACTTGCCTTGTATAGGCGGGATGGGGTGCATTTGTCCCCGGAAGGGAACAACCTATACCTGAAGGCCCTAAAAGAGGCTCTAGTTTGTGCGTTAGAACGTTTCTAGAGTTAGGTGGGGGTCGGTTTTGTCCGGGCAAACCCGGCAAACCCTTAGTGGCAGGGGTCCAGTACTATAAGTTAGTGTAGTAGTTAAAGGGGTCATAAGAGTCATCTCCTTAAGAGATGGGGAGGCCCACCTGCCGGAAAGCAGGGGAGGGCAACCGCTGGGGCAGCCTCCCTGGGAGGGGTGCTGTGCGATGGCGGCAGGGACAAGTATGGTCCCCCGTCAGCAGGCAGCTTTCTCCTTACTCACAGTTAATGGAGTGGACCCCCTCACAGACGGTTGAGACCACTCGGGGAGACGTGTGATCGTCGTTGGGGTGGTAATCGAGGGTACATCAAAACCACCCCGGTTATTATGTTGGGTTTATGGTTTTTCCAGGGAAAAGTTGAGTACTGGACCTGCATTGCACTAGGCGATTTGCCCCCACCTGATTATGATTACAATCTGTTAAAAAAAGAGTGCGGCCGTTTTTACCCAGTACTGTGTCTTGTCTCCTTCGGTGCGTCAGCAATGGGATAGCAGAGGAAGATTAGCTGGAGCAATGAGGCATTTCAATACTGCATGTGGATAAAGGGGAAGTTCAGATGGCTCTGGCCTGGGCAGGGGAATCCCCCTTCCTCTGAGGATAGCGAGAGTCAGGGTGGAACCTCATGCAAGGTTGAGTAGCCTGGGCCTAGTAGGATTCCCTTTGTCCTTTGGCTGCCCCCTGGTGTCATGATGTGATTCTTGCAACCTAAGGGAAATCCATGAGCTGGGAGAAAAGTGGCTGAGGCCAGGTGTGGATGCTTTGTAGCAGGGGAACCTGCACAAGGCTTGGAAAAGGCATCCTGGGGGTCAAATGAAGCACTGGACAAATCCACCTGCCTCCTGGTCCGTTAGCGTGGTAACAAAGCTTATAATTAATCCCCCAGTGCATAACTTTGTGGTTTAAATTTCATCCCCCTTCTAGTATGCCAGGTCATCCAATCTATCCTGTACAATTTTCGCATTCATCCTCTGTATTGGTAATTCCTCCGTACTTGGTATCATCACCAAATTTCATCACAATACTTGTACTTCTTTGGGGAAAGATGACACATCTTGAATAGTTTTTGCCCAGCTATAGTTGCTATCATCAGTGCATAAAATAAATCTTTAAATACTTTTAAACTCAATGAATCATTCATTTTTACAGATCAGCAGCAGATCTACTCCTCAGTGGCATTTCCCCTAACATTTTCTTGTGCAGGGATTTTATTTTTTGAGCTGGGTAGCCACAAAATATCCTCAAATCAGGAATAAATATATAATTTCCTCCCATCACCACATAAGCATCATTTCTTTAATTTTCCCCAAGTTCTAATTTCCCCAACCCATCTTTTATACCAACAGAAAAACATTATTGCCCCTCCCCATACTCCTCTCCCACCCCTCCCCCAACATTACCCTTTGGTAATTTCCATCTTAGACAGACTTTTAAAAATAAAATTAAGCAGCCTCCTGCCCATGCTCCAAATCCCCCAAATCTGATGATTTTAACTGAAATCACCAAAGAAACCTGAACTATTGAAGAAATGGTCCAGCTACATCAAAATCTAATTTTCCACTCAGTGAAATCTCATTTTCATGCATATTGGAGGGGGGGGGGGGGATAAAGGAAGGGCAGAAGGAGATCTTTGATTTGTTGCTTCTGTTCAGTTTTCAAAAACCTTTAGGCTACAGCAGTTGAGCTGAATACAGCTGAAACAATGCACTGTTGCACTTTAGTCTGTGGTGCTGTGCTTTTGTGGTCCACTCATGTTTAACTGTGATACTTCCTAATTCAAGAAAAGGCAAAGGCTCAGGGTGTTTCAGCCCTGCTTTTTAGTCAATCTTTTTCATTGATTTCATGCTTCTTGTTGTTTGGATTCTCAGTTGTCCCCTTATTGAGTGTGACATCTTGGCACGCCACAGCATATCCTTCTGAAAAGGTGATGTTAAGGGAGAGACACAGGCAGACCTCTCCGGAGTGACATGGTGTTTGAGGAATTTAAAACACTAGCATTTTGCTATTGGTGACCTGGAATAAAGTGAGGCATACTGGAGGCAACAAATGTTTACATTAGCACTGCCAATGTAATCCCTACTGGACATCTGTTCACAGCACAAAATAAGGCAGGACCAGCATTTGGGGGAGGGGTGGGGGGTTAGAGATGCTTCTTTTGGAAAAGCTTGAGGCCAATATGGATTTAGGTACATTAGCAGTGCAATGCAGGTAAGCTTTTTTGGTTCCTGAACACTCTACATAAGGATTTAACAAGAGCTGTCAAATGGCTTTGCAGGGTAATTTGAAAATTTCAGACAGAATGGTGACGGGTGACCTTATCAAAACTTGTAGCAACGACAGATTGATTCATCAAAGTCACTCATAAAAAGGGTTTTATGAAATCATATTATTTTCTATCTGAAGTGGTTGCAAGGGCTTTATTGCTATTACACTATTATTGAAATATAATAAAGATGTTACAGTGGTTAGGGTACTAGCTTGAAATTCTAAAATTACGTGCTCTTCCACAGGGTATTTTCAGATGTTACGAGATCACACTCAACCACGGACAATCCCCTGTGGTGGCGAATGGTTCCGTAACGTCTGGTTGCTCGCTGCCAGATGTTCACCATGGTGAACCACCAGCGGTGAGCAAAATAACCACGCTTTTGAGTATGGTCCAGGCACCATCTCCGAAAGCATGGTTAATTGAACCACGGCCCGGAATCGGCAGATGGTAACGTCTGTTATTGCCGCTGATTCCGGGTCGTGGCCCAGATCCCGGGACGGAATTGGGCGCAGTGGCCAAATTGGCCGCTGCGCCCGCCCGTCTCCAGGTGGGTGGGCTGCTGGGTGAGTGGGGGGGGGGCTGTGTGGCTGCACGTTGCGCTGCGCAGCCTGCCCCCTCCCCATATTCCCTGCCAGAATCAGACAGCTCATCTGTTGACGGGCCGTTTTGATTCCGGCGGGGAATCAAAAAGTGATTCCATGATGGGGCCAATAGGCACCCCGTCATGTCTGAAATAACCCACAGATTTCCTGTGTGACCCTGGACAAGCCATTTAGGCTGCAATTCTATTATTAATACCCTTTGGTGAAATTAATTGTTGCCCAATTGCTGTACAGCAGTGGTTGCTGCAACGACATGAGCTGCAGGGGCCCAATCCCCATATGGCCCCATGTAGGACAATCACTGCTGCCACACTGCAGGGCATGCATGGGGAGCTGGCCAGATGGTTGAAGGGAAGCTGGGCGGGCCAGCCACTGTTGGAGCCGCTGCCATGACTGGAGCAGGCCACAGCACTGCCTACACGAGCAGGTGCCCTGCCCGGCCCGGCCCTGCCCTGCCCTGCCTCCCTCCTCCAAGCCCTGTCTCTTATACACATCTAGATGTGTATAAGAGACAGGTCAGGGGTCAAGCTCAGCCAAAGTAAGCCCCGTGGAAGAGCAAGGCACTTTTAAGTTTTGATATTTGCCCTAAATTAGGGCGTAGGGGAGGAGGTTGTTATCAATTAGTAATAAACAGACTAACTACTTGAGACTGTTGCTATCATACCAGGATGTGATATGTGATTTATGGGCGGACCGTGGTTAGCAATAGGAAATGCCCTACCATCCTGGATTAATCAGATCTATGATAGCTGGATCAGTCACTTGATTTTTGGTATATTTAATAAATGTTGTATATGAAGTTTGTTATATTGTTGTGTATATGTTTATATTGTGTATTGTGTATGTGTTTGTCTTTGTTTGTCTGTTTGTTTGTTTTGGGCCATGGCGAGAGCCTGTCTCTTATACACATCTAGATGTGTATAAGAGACAGGTCAGGGGTCAAGCTCAGCCAAAGTAAGCCCCGTGGAAGAGCAAGGCACTTTTAAGTTTTGATATTTGCCCTAAATTAGGGCGTAGGGGAGGAGGTTGTTATCAATTAGTAATAAACAGACTACTTGAGACTGTTGCTATCATACAAGGATGTGATATGTGATTTATGGGCGGACCGTGGTTAGCAATAGGAAATGCCCTACCATCCTGGATTAATCAGATCTATGATAGCTGGATCAGTCACTTGATTTTTGGTATATTTAATGAATGTTGTATATGAAGTTTGTTATATTGTTGTGTATATATTTATATTGTCTATTGTGTATGTGTTTGTCTTTGTTTGTCTGTTTGTTTGTTTTGGGCCATGGCGAGAGCCAGTGCCGTGAATAAACTATGACAATGACTATGACATGGCCACACATGACAGGCGCTCCAGAGCCCACAGCATTGCACCACACACAGCGGGGGAAGTGCAACACATCACAAGAGGTGCCCTGTCCTGTTTTAGCTCATATTTAGCTCAATGAGAGTCAGTGTGGTGTAGTGGTTAAGAGTGCAGTACTTGGACTGGAAAGTAGGAGGAGGCCCCCAGTTCAAGTCTCACCTTAACCAAGAATTCACTGGATGACCTTGAGCCAGTCACAGATCTCTCAGCCTAACTTACCTCACAGGGTTGTTGTGAGGACTAAGAGTTGAGTTAGTTAATATTACAGTTAACAAGTTAAAGGATTGTAAGCCACCCTGAGCCTCAGAGACAGGGTGAGATAAAAAATCTAAACAAATAATTTTATTTATTTACCTATGTAAATTTTTTATCCTGCCCCTCCTGCCCACAGGGCAGCCCGGGGCGGCGAACAACAATATAAACAATAAAACAATTTAAAACAATTAAAAATTCACAAATGCAGGGGGAACACACACACCCATACCACCCTCCCCCTCGCCAAAGGCCTGGCGGAACAGCCAGGTCTTACATAAATGCCGAAATAGCAGGAGACCAACCGAGCCTCCTCCGGGAGCAAATTCCACAGCACAGGGGCGGCCACAGAAAAAGATCTAACATCAGTGGCCACCCACCTTGCCCGGGGAACCTCCAAAAAGGCTCCCACGGATGATCTCAAGGGTCGCACGGGCACATGGGGAGTGAGGCGGTCCTGCAGATAAGTAGGGCCCAGGCCGTGAATATGATTATGTTTCAGGTTGTCTTTCCCCCAAAGACAATGGGGCTGATCCCATGCCCCATGTACACTCTGGGCCTATATGCACAAACTGTACATGTGCCCATTGCGGGGATATTGTGCCGTGCAGATCCTGTACACAGGAGGTTTGGAATTACAGCCAATGGATGGGAGTACTCATGTGCTAAGAAGTTAAACATGTGTTTAGTGGCTTTGCTGAATCAGGCAAGCATACTAAGCCTCTCAGCAGGGCTGAGTACTGTCATTTGAGTGATGTCACAATCCAGACTCTTTCCATCCCCACTATCCCAATCTTTCTTTATCATTTCTGCATCAACAGTCTCTTCTATGCTCCTCTGCATGATCATCATTATTTGCTCAGTACATTTACTGAACATCCACCATGTGCCGATTATGCATGCTCTATCTCGCTGCACACACTGGCTGAACACCTTCATCTTCATACTGATCTGAAACAGATTCTTCATAATATTTTTAATCTTTTCAACATGTGTACACTAAATTTCACTCTGTTGTCAATCATTTCTTCCCAGCCTTGTCATTTATTTTTATTGCACACTTCATGATTAACCATAATCCTGAGTAAAAAAAAATAAATAAATCCTTATTTTCCATGGAAAGTTCCTTTGAAAATTATTTCTTTCAAATTTCCTATGGACCTCAGTCAACATTTAACTCCTTTTAAAACTTGTTTATCAGTGGTTACCTAAGACACCTTTCCCAATTTCTTCTGGGAAATTATTTCAGTATTTACAACACTCACCTACACTTATAACGTATTGGCTTTCTTAGATAGCCCTTGCCATCCCATACAAATCCTAATTAAAGTCAACATGGATACTTGAAATGTTGTTTTAGACTCCTCAGAGAACCCTTAGTGCTCCCTACAGACCCTAATTAGGGTTTCCCACGTGACATTCTTGGTGGCCGCACCACGGCTGTGGAACTACCTCCCGGTGGAGGTCCGCCTGGCCCCAGACCTCCCCTCTTTCCAACGACATTGTAAGACCTGGCTGTTCCACTGGGCCTTTGGTGAGGGAGATGGGGGTGGTGGGGGAGGTATGGATGGGTGGGGAGGGATAATTTTCTACCATGATCTGTCCATGAATATCCATGTGTCTGACATAGTTCGGAAATGCTTTTTTCAACTATGTAGTTTAGGTAAGTTGTGCCCTTATTTATCCCAGGCTGACATTACGGGCTACCAGCAGTGCTTATTTGTCACTTGCAGCTTGTTTAGAATTATTATTATTATTATTAACAAACATATATATAGCGCAAGCAGTGTACCTAGCACTTTACAAAGTAATAAAACAGACACGGTCCCTGCCTGTAGGGCTTACAATCTGAGAGACAGGAGCTGGTGGAGAGACATAGGAAGGGGAACAGAGGGAGAGACAAGGGGTCTAACATTCATGAAGATGCGAGGTCTCAAGTGCATGTACTTGGCATGGTTACAATGAGAATGACAGCAGGCAGGTCCATGTGGCAAGGATAAGGGTAAACAGACCATAGGTATAGGAAATAGTGGCTCAGCAGGATAAAGAGTTAGACAGAGCAGAGCGAAAGAGGTGAGTTTTAAGGAGAGATCTGAAGGTATGAAAGGAGGGGGCAAGACGGATGTGGACAGGGAGGGAGTTCCAGGCATGGGGGGCAGCAAGTATGAACAGATGAAGGCGCTTAGGGGAGCAGAGAAGGCGTGGAAAGGTGAGAGAAGGGACAGAGGAGTAGCGAAGTGCACGGGCTGGAGTGTGGAGGGCGATAAGTGCAGAGAGGTAGGGGGGAGCGAGGTTGTGAACAGAATGTGTCAGCGTGGCTGCTTACTGGTTTGGGCAGCCGCGAACATATTACACCCACCCTGCATTTTTGCACTGGTTGCCTGTGGAGAAACGGATTGCATTTAAGATTGTGCTGCTGCTTCTTAGGGCCCTGAATGTTTTAGGACCTAGCAATATTTGATATCTGATTCTGGAGCCTTGCACTGATGGGTATCAAGTAAAGTTCAAGTTTATTTGCTCTAGCCATTGGCCATGGCAATTTAAAACATAATAAAAAATTAAATATAAAATACAAAACACAAACCTCTAAAAACTTGTGGTTACCACAAATTTACACAACTCATCATACCAAACATCACCCAATTAGGTTCAAATAAACAAATCTATAAAAATCATGAGCTAGACATTCAGTTTAAAACTCAGTTATCAATTTCTCAATCTTTGTCAGGTGAATCAACCATTTGCTATCCCACAGATTCAATCCATTCACTAAAGATTTAACCCATAAGTCTATTAACTAATATTTAGACTAGCCCGTCTTAGTTTGATTGCTGCTTCACAGAATTTTGCCATCAAAATTCAAATTCCTGGAAACAAACCAAGCTAGTCCACCGCTGGGTCTGACCTTTCGTTCAGCTGGGATAGCACTTATCCAAAATCCATCATAGCCATTTAAAGACTATGGCTCCCATAGCCCAGGTCTCCTGAAATAGGAGAATATCTAATGTTCTAATATATTGCAAAAATTTGTTGTCCAATAATTTGGCCCTCCAGCCAGCCACGTTCCAGGAGACAATCAAAACCAATACATGAGCGGGGTCAGCCAGCTCCTTTCCATCCATCAAATCAGGAGACCCCTGACAAGGTTCCTTACTTAAATTACCACTTCCAGGACTCTCCCAGCTTTCCACACAATCCTTCCTTATCACTCTACTAACATATTCGGGCGTGTGTGTGTGTGTCTGTGTGTGTGTGTGTGTGTGTGCTCGCTCGTCAAGGGAGCTTCTCCCCGGACTACCACTAAATTTGAAAATGACTCACCTGCAAAAAATTTCCCTACATCCCCCAACTCACCTCTATGAGAGTTAACCCTAGGAGGGGGGAGGGTTAACAATCCCTTTATGAAGAACTTCCTCTCCCTCCAAAAAGTAATTTGATGCATTTAAATCATAGCCCTGTGGACAGTTCACCCTTAAAGGAATATCAGGGACTAAAGAGGTCTTGATAGCTTCCAATAGCAGTAAACTTTCCTCCAGCTCAAAATCTTCTAAAAAACAGTCCTTCGCCCAATGGGCACTAGTGGCGATGGGGTTACTAAGTCCTGGGTTGCCCACAAAAGTTACCCCATGGTCCTTCACCCCATCCACAACAACACTTTCCTGGGCATCTAATGCCACAGGGGTAACTATTTTAACCCTGGATTCCATAGGTATAAAATTTACATTTTCCCTCAACTCCAGTAATTTATCCAATTAAAAACTGTATTTCATAAGAATACGGCTCTGACCATCCACAGATGCTTGAGAAAAAGCTGTCATCAAATTATTTTCCAATGGGCCTAAAATAAGCAAATCTTCCTTACTCTCTTCATCAGATCCTGACATATTGACCCTATCCTTTGTAACAACCATTGGTTGATAATTTAATTCTTCTATTTACATCCAACTTGCTTAAATTTATATTTAACCTTTTCCCCTCACCCAATTCCATCACTTCAACTACTGAATCATCTATGGAATGTTTACCACCTATCTCTACTGGATTGCTATCAAGTTTAGCCCTGGACCCCTAACTTTTTAAAGGGGTGGACCCCCCCTCCCCCTTACTGCACCCTTCCAGTCAGTAGGGAAGCATTGGAAATTACAGAGAGGGGAGACTACCTCCTCCGTTAATCTGCTTATTTTTTTCCTCCCCAAAAGAGACAAAAGGTCTCATCAGGTAATTATCCTGATTTCCGCAGGCCTTATTGGCGTAATGGCTGAATGGAGACGGGCCATAGGCTTTAGTCAGAGTGCTCCTATTTGAAAACTTAGCAGAACAGACTCCTGCAATTCTGAGCTGCCTGCTAGCTCTTAAGATATATCCTACCAAACAGGGTTTGTTAAAAATGATGACCCACTTCTGTACATATGGATCCTTCCTAAGAGACCTAATGGCTCTAATATCAGACGGGACACAAGATATCTGGGCAGGCACCCAAAGGTGCCTGATCACTAATGAGGGAGAATGCCATGAGGGGAATATTCAATTTTGGAGAGGATAAACTGTTAAAGCTAATGCGTGTCCTGAATATTCATAATGTGTCTCAGCGCTCGATATATCCTTACCCTAGCCAGTATCCTACGGGGCAAATTGTTTTGAGGAGACATCCCTTAACCCCACCTGAGACTGGGGGGGCGGGGGGGAGTAAAAATTGTTTTTTTCCCTCCACAATATCTGTTAACGTTTTCAACTGTACATATATGTGGATTCAGCATCTTGCTGATCAAAAACGTTTGATCTGCCAAGAACTCATACTTAATTTCCCATCCACTGCAGTATTAGCTGCCTGCGAGGGGCAAGTGGTTGATTTCACAGAAGTTTCCTCATCTATCACCTTCACTATTTCAGGCCCTTGCATACCCCTAAATTGCGATCCCTGTGCCTGCATACCGGTTTTGGCATCCCCCAATTATCAAAGGGGCTCCAAACCATTTTTTTAAAAACGCGCATTATTTAAAAACCACATTCAAAACGGTTTTGACTTTTACACGATCATGGCAAATGCGCATTTAAAATGCTTTAGGTGTTTAAACGAGCATTAAAATATGCACATTTTTCACCAATCGTGCACAAATTTGTCTCGTCTAAAAGCAGTCTTAGTTTTAGATGGCATAGTTGCACCATGCGATGCCAAATCTTTTAGACAGGCCACAAAATAACACTGAAATAAAAACAAACAAATTCCCAGACCATAACACAAATGACAAAACAAAGAAGTAAACTCTCAAGCCTTGTATAAAGAAGTGAAGATCAACAGATAATTCAAAATCACTTGCCCAGAGATAGCTTATAAAGAGAGAAACCTGATTCAGAATCCTCTCCTCAGGAAGAAAAAACAAACAAACCCTAGCACAGGTTACCAGCAAAATCTTTCCCAGGATAAAAATTCTGGGCAAAAAACAAACTCCAAGATCTCAAACTGAAGACTTGACTCCCTAATGAAGTCTAAGTTCCTGTTCAATCCCCAAAACAGGAGTGCCTGCTAGCCAGAATCATCAAAGGGCATCCTCCCAAGCCAAGATGACAGCAAGTTTACAGGGTCCTTCATAAATGGAATTCAGCCACAGCCACCACAGCCCGCAAATGGCCCCATCAACAGCCAACACCCTTTGGGTATCGCCTTTCGGCTGATGCCTCATACCCAAAGTTCCCCAGTTCCTAGATAAATACCTGTATTGGGAGGACAAACTTGATTGGCAGCTCTCCTTTTATTATTCCACCACCCAAATCTCTCCAAGCTGAGAAACCACTGATGGGTATCTACGCTTATCCCACCATTGCATCTTATGTCAGCAGGCGATTGTGTTTTTGCTGTGGTGGGGCCCTTGGTGTGGAACTCACTCCTTCTGGATGTCGATCTAAGTTCTTCCCTCTTTACCTTGAAAAAGCACCTGAAAATGTATTTATTTTCTAGATGTTTTAGAGAATCAAGTGCCGGTTCTCTCTCCTATTTTAAAGTCTTTTATAGTTTTTAATTGTTTTAAATTGTTTGTACCTTATACTTATATAATGTAAAGTGTTCTGAGTGCCATGTAAGACAGGGGGCACTATATTATTTATTATTATTACTACTCTAACTTGTGTATTTTTGCAGAAGAATTGGCCCAATTAAGCAACACTATAATTCGAGAACACAGGTTGTTTTTTGTACACAAGTCAAATTAACCATTTTAAAGGGACGACTGTGCTTCTTGGTTCCTTAATATAGAATTATAAGTATGCAGATAACATACTATTATCTATTTTCCTATTAACACATTTACCCTTATACTTTAACAAAGAACATATCTGAAACACACTGAGTGCTTTTCTTTAATTAAATATACATAAGTAAGAAGGACGAGGAAAAGAACATGAATGCCATTTTAGTCTGATATATAGCTACCACAGCCAGCTTCACATTAGCTAAGTATTTGGTATTATTTATTTATTTTGCACCAGTGATGTACCTGGCACTGTACAGTCAGTAGTTACAGACAGGTCCCTTCCCCAAAGGACTTACCATCTAAGAGACAAGGGAGGGAGAGCTGAACATCTGGAGAGACAAGGATACATTCATAAGTGTGAGAAGATGCAGGTGCACGTACATTATGCTGCATTATATTATTACAAAACCTCAACCTCTCAAACATCTAGTTTTTCAACATGTTCATGGCTGCATGTCTCCATTCTCATAAAATTATTCCTCTGTGTTCTGGCCACAAAGTTTAATCTTCACCACTAGCGCAATAACATGTACAATGGAAGGCTATATAATATATATGTCCTGAGCAAAGATGAAATGAGTACCTGCAAAAATGAATATGGCCATTGAATTTCCAGTACCTGAATTGACTCAAAAATACTGGGTACTAATTGATACCAGATTATGATCCGATCTGAGTGCCCAATGTCCTGGAATGTCCTAGAAATTAATGTCATCTTCCAGATCCGGAATATTGCCTTCCGATCCTGATTTTTCAGTTTTCTATCCCAATTTACCAATCAGTTACCGGGAAATCTAAAAGTTGGTGCTGGAAATTACCAATTTGGGGGGGCATCAGTAAAGGGTAGCCTGTTGAATGCCCAACACAGTACTAAGAAATGTGAGTATTGCCCACAGGTACCAAATTAGGAACCTATTTCAGCTCTAGCCCTGAGTTTGATTTACACTTGGGTTCATGGTAATCTTACTTTAGAAGAGTTTTGTAGGAAAGGACACACACAAAAATGTTGATAGGCTTAAATGATCCAATCCAATCCAATCCATATATATTTGATACCCCGCACTCTTTCCCATAGGACTCGAGGCGGCTTACAGCAATACAATAATAGTTCTGGAGTTTCCACACAGGGAGCCCAGAACAACATTTCAACATCTCTAACATAATATACAATTTACTGTAATTACAATTTCAAAACACATAATAATAATCAGCACATTCCCCAACATTCAACTGACATCCCACTCTATAACTTCCCCAATACACACGGGGTAAGTCCCAACCACCTCCAACTCCTCTCCTGCTGCCACCAGGGAGAACCTGGCCACCTCCACCCCTCTCTCACCAGGGGAGGTGGCCCCACCAAACCAACATCAGTAGTTATATTAAACTCGTCACATTCCTCCCACTCTCCCCACTCCTTTACTAACCCCACCCACGACACCCCATCTACCCATTGCTTCCCTTTCTCACCCTGCTCAGAACTCCCCTCCTGCCCCTCATAGTTTCCATTTCCCCTCTGTTCCTTTTTATCCCTCATTCCCCAATTCTCCTCCTCCCCATCTATTTGCTCTAACCTCCCACCCTGACATAACTTCATAATAAATGATAAGTGAGCTTAACACAAAAAGGCCACATGCTGGAAGCTATAGCCCTTGACTTCATTCAGAACAGCTCACTAACTTGATGCTACTTCACTCCTCATGTAAGTGAGTTATTAACACTTACTCTACGCAAATTCATTTTTTATACATCTAACCCTGATTTGCATTTCACAACATTGCTGTATCACAGCTTGCCAGAAAGCATCCCATATAGCTATCATGTGCTACACCATGCTATCACTGATTAAAGTTGTTAAAACTTCTGTATTTTTTTTCTTTTAGATTTTTTAAAAAGTATTTCAGGATCATGATGCCATTCACAAATGAGGTGACTCCATATGGAATCCCAGTCTACAGTTTGGATGCATCTGTTTACGTTTCTTACTCTTTCCCTCAATTTGGTCCTTTAGGGCATAGGTTCCTAAACAGCAGGTTCTGACCCCGGCAAGCAGTATCGCATAATCAGCAGACAGGGTTGTATGAACTTAATTGATGTCTGATATACTTTGCATATCTTGTTGCTGTATAGGATTATAGTTGAGTCTCAAAATGGAATTATATAGGGAAAATTTGAGAGCCCCATGGTTATCCTCAACCCCACCCAATCCCCTTATGAAAGAGGTTTTCACAATTGGTAGTAGAAGAGTTTTACTCTGGGTAAAGTTTGAAACTACTATACAAATAATTACTCCCTCCCCCTATTAAAGCCATGCCAGCATGGGGAGATTGCAGAGAACAGATTTAGTACAAACTATTTCAGTATTATGAACAATGAACACCATGAAATGCACCCAAATAGGGGCTGGACTGAGCATGTGCAGGGAGTAGCAGCATGGGGAAAGAGCTCCCGCTGTGCAAACAACTAAAAGCACTGTAAATAAAAGGTAGCGCTGCTTGATAGCAATATTCCCTACATATGCGGCATGAAAAAAGATACCCCCAAAGAAAGAAGAAAGAATCCAAAGAAAAAAACACCTTAAATAGGTACTGT
>QEPC01002298.1:2298491-2314475 GCA_003113815.1 Sphenodon punctatus | reverse complement strand
AAAAAAAATGAAACTCCTGTTTCATAATTTGAAATAAAAAGCCGATCCCATACCCCACAGAGTGCCTCGCGGAGCACGGATGCACGCATAAACCATGAACACTGCCAGCGTGGGGTCTATGGTGCCCCTGAAAACCGTTTGGTTGTGCGCACAGGGCATGAGATCGGCCCCATCAACATTTTCTCACAGTCATATTCCAATGAGAAAATATGACATGATTATTATTTTTTTCTAAGTTTGGCATACAGTCCTTGCTCCAATTAATGTAGACCTCAACCTGAAAAAGAGCAAAGTGGTCAGTCTCTCTTTTGACTTCACAGAGACTCATATACACAAACATTTTCTGGAGAGTAATTAACTGTGGTGGTATTTACTGAGCAGTTATTTATTGTTCAGCTGAACAGATGCAAAAACAATAGTAATTTATTTCCCTGGCAGTGGAGTGGTCTGTTCTTATCTGCCAATGGGCATCACGGGATATGTCTTTCATTTAAATGAATGAGTGGAATGTGGAGTGAATGCAGACATTACTCCAGGGTGAGCATATACATGAATAAGAACTCTGCAGTTATTTGGTAGCGTGATTAATGCCTTGTTGTCACAAGAGTTATAGTGACCTGAAAACTACTCTGAGTCTGAACAGAAAGCAAACAAACAAAGAAAAACTCTTTATTGAGTAGTTATTCCCCATTAGCGCCACAGGTAATAATTCTGCAGTCAAATGTTAATGTACACAAGTCCACATTTTAATTGACATCAACAAAACTCCACTGTAGGCTTCACGATTCATAACCTGAAGTCAAAGTCAAAGTATTTTTTTTATTTAGTGCAGCCGTAGGCCATTGCATAAATCATTCAAAAAACAAATCAATAATACGGTAAAACCAATTTACAAATAACCTACCTACCCAAATTTCAAAAGAGAAAATACATAAAACAAAAGGTAAGTAGGTAATAAAATACTAAAAATAAAATAATAATTCCAAGGAAATATCACTCCTGAATCACACTGTAGGATTACGTCTTATGAAAAGGGCTATTTTAAATTTAATTTAATTTATTTATTTGTTTATTTATTTAATTAACCTGTATAGTGCCAGCAGTGTACTTGGTGCTGTGCAATCAATAGGGGCTTACAATTTAAAGACAAAGGAGGGGGAGACAAGGGAGTGGTGCACATTGGGAGAGACAAGCGTACATGAGATTGAGAAGGTGCAAGTGCACGTGCTTCACTTAGGCCCTTTTTACACGAGACACACCCACGCATGGACACCCAGATATAAATAGGCCATTTTTACATGGACTGGGGTGACTGGGTGTACTGGAGCGGTGGGTGGAGGTGTGTGTGTGTCCTT
The DNA here is from genome assembly GCA_003113815.1 of Sphenodon punctatus. Taxonomy (NCBI): domain Eukaryota; kingdom Metazoa; phylum Chordata; class Lepidosauria; order Sphenodontia; family Sphenodontidae; genus Sphenodon; species Sphenodon punctatus. The sequence goes on along the minus strand of QEPC01002298.1, from coordinate 2,313,120 downwards.
TTACACCAGGGATGGGGAATCTTTCTGTCCTGGGGGCCACATTGAATATTAGTACAAGCTCCAAGGGCCACATAGAGGTTGGGGGTGGAGGTGCTTAACAGGTGTATTCAAAAAAAGGAGAGCCCAGATCATGGATGTGGGCCATGGAGCTATCCCCTAGCCTTGTGTGCATGGCCTCCTCTCTGCTCCATTATCCTGAGCTCAGTTTTTCAGTGCTTGGGGGTAGAGAATAGATCCAGGGGCCAGATCCAGGCACTAGAAAGGGGCCGCATAAAAACTTGCTGAGGGCCGCATTTGGCTCCCAACTTAGCCTGAGGTTCCCCAACCCTGCTTTACATGGACACACACACACCTCCACCCATCACACCTCCTCCATTTTTTCAGAGGGCCCCATGGGTGTCTGATGGGTGGAGATGGGTGTTGCACGGGAGTGCACACCCTGCCCCCCCCATTGCCCATGGTGTTTGCACAGACAAACACCAAGCTAACACCCATCCCCCCACCCACCGCCGACTGTTTCCATGGATGCCGTCATCGACAGAACACCCGCACACCCAGCCGGGGGGGGGGGAGAGGGGGCATCTGCATGAAAATGGCCATAGGTGTTCATGCATGGTTGCGTCCTGTATCAAATCCTTGGTGGGTGGGTGGGTGTGCATGCATGCATGCAAACGCACTCCCACGAACACACGTGCACACCCACCCAATTGCCGCCGGTAAAAACAGTGATTGCTCCGTGCTTGTGCAATTGGTGGAGGTCGGTGTGCACCAGTCTACACTCTCCCCCCACCCACTGCACACGCACCGGTGTGAACACTGATCCCACCACCACCACCACCACCACCACCTGCACTGTGGCCCGTGTAAAAATAATCTTAGTTACATGGAACTAGATTCTAAGTGAGGGGAAGAGGATGCAATTTCACTCATGACAAGCTAGAGAAGACCTGATGGAAGAGGTAGGTTTTCAGGAGGGATTTGAAAGTTGGGAAGGATGAGGCAGAGCAAATGTGTCCAGGGAGGGAGCAAGAGAGAAGGGGCGAAGATTTTTAGAGCAGCAAGGCAGTCATGAGTAGTGAGGGTGGGAGCAGAGAGTGCACAAATATCAAATAATTATTTGACTGGTGTGCTATATAGAATATATTAGAAAGGTACCCATGACATTTCACAGGTAGAAAGATGCGGGCAACAAATTATCCCAGCTATGAGGAGCTATGATGCCAAAGTTAGCAATATGTTAATATATGGGGCCCAGATATGGGGACATGAGAAATATATGAGTAATCATCAGTTGGAACCCTTACAGAATATATATTTGAGAGTGTTATTAGCTTTATCAAGATGCACAGCGGCAGCAATAATTAATCTGGAGCTGGGGTGCGCTTGCCGCTGGCATTAAAATTGGACAGCTTGATGTTAATATTTTGGATAAATACACATCATAAAGTGATGCATAAGATAGAAAGGCTATGTCTAGAGGAGAAGTATAGAGAAGTTGAGTCTAAGAAAGCATGGTGGGCTGGGGTAAAAGAGAAGCTAAACAACCTAGGGTTTTCTGACAGATATATTTCTGCACTCCCCCTAAATCAGGCTATGAAAGAAATAAAATCAAGAATAGTGGATATGGGATATCAGCAGCTTCGAGCAGATGCAGCACAATCGCGCTTGTCTCCTTGGTATAAATTTTGGATGCGTGAAAGAGAAGGGCTAAGATATATTAGGGAGATGATGCACCCAGATGAAAGGGAAGCGTTTACAGCACGTAGACTGCAAACCATTAAAACAGAAATCTGGAGAGGTAGATTTCTTGGGATTCCTTTTGAAGAAAGGCTGTGTCCATGCAGGTTGGGGAAAGTAGAAAATTTACCACGTTATATACTGGAGTGTCCCCTGTATAGGCCTTTACAGAGATTGAGACAAGGACAGGAGGAGTGGTCAATAGAAAGACAATTGGTGTTTCTGCTGTCAAACAAGAAGGCTGAAATTAACGTTCTAATCGGGCGTTTTGCCAAGCAAGCTGTGAAAATAAGAGAAGGCCTCAATAAAGAAGAACTGTGTGTTACAGATGAGGAAGAAGAGGAGAAACACTGGGGAAATCTATAAGATTTAGATATTCTTATGCTGCAATGCCCTGGATGGTAGGGAAATGGGAACAGGAGATGTAGTTCCCTGACCCTGAGGATTTATTTTAATTTTTAAAATTTATATTTTAATTTGTGTGGTTTAGTGGTGGTTATATATATTTATGTGTTGCATATATGGTTTTGTCTTTGCTAAGGCTATTTTCCGCAATAAACCTATCTTTGAGGTAGAAAGATGCTAAAATTGGCTTTAAATATTGTCTTTCATATCCCCCCCCGAGGGGGGGTGAAGACATCAACCACCCCCCGGGGCCAAAAAAAGCCCCAAACAGACGTGACGGGGCCTGGACCACGGAGGGGAATGAAGCCGCCAGCTCACGGACCGGGGCAGCGCAAGAGACGATACGCCGATCCCCAGTCGTGGCAAGCACACCCAGAATCCCCTGGGCAGGGGCGGGACACAGACATGGCCGCCGGAGGGCAAAAGAAGCTAAAAGGCACTAAAGGAATGCCCACACCAGGGAAACGGGAAGGGAGGGGGGAGAGGGAGACGTAGAACAAGCGCACAGGTCCCACACACATCAAGCACACACACACGCACGCATGCAGGCACAGAGGATAGCACAGACAGGGAAGGGGGGAGCGGATAAAGGCGACCAGACACCAGGGAAGGCAGGCCGGGCTCCGCGGGTGGGTGGGTGCGATGCGGGATCTGGAAGAGGGGAGGAAGGGGCACAGGGGGAGGGCAGGTCACCAGCACCAGGTACAGCACACACCCCAGCAGAACGGTGCCCAGGGGCACCCCTCACAGCAAACACACAGTCCCGGAAATGGGGGGGCCCTGCAGCTCGGGAGAATGCCACAGCGGGCGGCCAGATGTCACAGGGACCCGTCCGGGATGGGCCCAGGAGGCACATGCAGTCTAGGCACCCCAACGAGGGGCAAAGGAACGGCAGTCCGGAGAGGCAGTCCAGCACAGCAGGTCCACGGATGGGTGGCCCCATCAGTGAAGGGGTACAGGAGGGGCTGTCCTTAGGTCCCGGGTCTCAGGGGCACACAAGCAACCCAGCCAGGAGAAGAGTGGCCCAGAGGGGGCCCGGTGACACAGCCGGAGCAGCAGCACACAGGGAAGGTGGCCTCGCGGCAGCAAGGCAGAAACAGCAGGGTGGTGGAAGGCACTGGGGTCCGGCCCATGGGCAGGTCCCGATGCCCACATGGCCCAGGACACGAGGGGGCTAGGGTGGGGCCACAGGGACTCATAGGCAGCCATTGGGGGCAGCGAGGGGCCCGGGCCCAGGGTGCCCGGCCCGATGAACCAGGTGGGGCCAATGGATCATGCCCCGGCGGTATCCCAGCTCGGACATGTGGTGGGCGATCAGGTAGCAAGCCTCAAAGGGGTCATGCACAGACAGCCCCAGCTGGACATCCGGACGGGACCAGACCCGCCACAGTGCCGACAGCTCTACCGCGGAAGGCTCCGTTACACAGCAGGCTGCAGCAGGGGGCCAATGAAGATGCCCAAGGCCCAGAAGCCGGTGATACACGGCAATACGGGTGTGCTGGTACCCACGTGCCCCGTGAACGCTCCCAAAGTAGGACACGGCCAGGGCGGGGCCCCCCTCTGCAAGGCACTGCGAGAAGGCTGCCAGGCTGCACACCCACAGCACATTCACGGTCTCCGCCCCAGACCAGGGCACATGCGAACACCTATTCACTGGCACGCACACTTCAGGGAACTGGACCAGCCCCAGGGTCTCGGCATGGAGCCGGCAGGCTTGGGCGCTCGCAGCATGGCCCAGGTAGTGGAGCCCAGAGCTCAGGCTGGCGAAGGCAGCCGAGCGGCTGTCCGGCCTACCCAGGAGCAGCTGCACGGCAGGGCAATGCCACAGGTCACAGAGAGACATGGTCTCGGTGTAGCTCCAGATATGGGGGGCCCCATGGGGCATGTGAAGCGGGATCCCCATGGATGGACATGCAGCCATGGTCCAGGCACCCGGGGAGAGTACCACAGAGCTCATGGGGCCTCGCACACCTTCCGAGGCCGAGGGGCCTCCTGGGGGTCCCAAGGACAGGGAAAGCTGCCACAGACCGCAACATTGTAGCACAACAGAGCGAGGCGTGGGGTGCGGACCCGGCACAGCTGCACAGCACCGGAGTTCTCACATACCTCCCAATCAGCACGCCACGGCCAAGGTGCCACAAACACAAGGGGGGGGTTTGCTTTCGGGACATTGCTCCCAGGCGCCCGAGGGGGGAGCGCCCATGAAGGGGGGGATGCCCACCGCTCCGGTCCCCCCCCTGCCCCCCCGTCTCCCTCATACAAGACCATGAGCCACTGTATCATACACAGGGAGCACAGGGACCTCAGCAGGCAGGAGGAGCTGCTCGGGGGCCTGAGGCAGGACATCCAGGCCATGATGCGGGAGCACTCACTGAAGATGGACAGGTCGCATGACATCGGGACCTTGCTGCTCCTGCACGCCAGCATGATGTGTGCCTATGTCATGGCTGGTGACCCCCCAGGCGCAGTGCCCACCCAGGCACCCATGGGGGGGCACTCCGCAGCCCTGCACCCTGCCCAGGCCCCCCTGCCGCCCCCACGCCTCCCGGGGCCATGCATCCACCTCCCTGTGCCCACAGGCCTCCAGGGGGTGCAGCCACCNGACGTGCCTATGAGATGAGACAGCTCTATTTGCAACCACCCTCAGGACTGAGTCTATTGCCGCTGCCTGACTAGCCAAGGTATTAGGCTTGAGACCCCTATCTAATCCCTCTTGAAGGAATTGGAGAATGAGTGGAATTTCGGCTTTGCAGGGATCCTGTCTCTTGTCCGCCGCCCACAGTGCGAATGCTTTCCAGGCAGCATTGTAGGATTTCCTGGTTGCCGGGCATCTGGATTGCTGGATGGTTATAAGTACTGATTCAGAGTACTGTCTCCTCTTCAGTGTCCCGCGGACAAGCTCCATGCTGTCAGTCCTAGGTTTTTGAGGTTCTCGCAAAATACTGGACCCTGTCTGAGCAAGGTTGGATTGGCGCCTAGACTGATGTAGCGACCTTGGCTTAGTTCTATCAAGTCTGAGAACCACGGTCTCCTGGACCACCAAGGAGTTATGAAGATTGCTTGCACTTGTTCCCTGATGATCTTTACTATGGTTCTCGGGATCAGGGGAATCGGAGGATAGGCGTATAGCAATACCCGTGGCCATGGTTGACTTAGTGCATCCAGCGCAGTTGCTGCCTCGCAGGGAACTCTGGTCATGAATCTGGGCAGTTGTGCGTTCTCCTGGCTGGCAAACAAGTCCATTACTGGAAGGCCAAAACATGTGATTAGGGTCCGGAACACCTCCTTGTCCAAAGTCCATTCGTGCGGGTCGACCATTCTCCTGCTCAACCAGTCTGCCTGGTCGTTGTCTTGGCTTTGATATGTAAGGCCTTCAGGGAATATAGGTGATTCTGGGCCCAAGTGAAGAGTCTCACTGCTTCTTTGTGTAGAGACGGGGCCTTGCATCCGCCCTGGTGGTTTATGTAGGCCTTGGCCGTGGTGTTGTCTGTGTAGACAAGTAGGTGCCGATTCACTAGATCCAGCCTGAGGCATTCCAGAGTCAGGTGTATCGCCTTGAGTTCTAGAAAGTTTATACTGCGTCTCTGATCCTGTTTTCTCCAGAGGCCCTGGACTGACCTGTTCCCTGAATGTGCTCCCCAGCCCGAGAGGCTGGCGTCAGTTGTTATCACCTCTCTCACTGGTTCTGTTAGTGGTATCCCCTTGCTGAAAGTGTCCTCTCTTAGCCACCAGAACATTGAGTGTCCTAAGGCCCTGGGAATGGGAACCCATGGGTTTAGCCCTAGAGTTAGTTCTCACTGCATAGGGTGCAGCAGCCTCTGCAAAGGTCTTAGGTGAAACCTGCCCCACTGTACCTGTCTGGTGCACGATACCAACAGTCCTAGGAGTTGAGCCAGTGTCTTGAGTCACATTCTTGTCTGGTGTTTTAAGTGTCGAATCAGGGGAAGAATCTTGTTTCGTCTGGAGGGAGGAATAAGAACGAGATCTAAGGTTGTATCCAGAATTACCCCTAGATGCTGCAACCTGTGTGTAGGCCGGAGGTGACTTTTTTCTTTGTTGATTAGGAACCGGTGTAGTGTTAGGTATTGAATTGTTCTATTCAAGTCTGTTGTGATCTTGGGGAAAGACTGTGCCCGGATCAGAATGTTGTCCAGGTAAGGGTGTAAGTGGATTCCCTCCCTCCTGAGGTTTGCGATCAGAGGGACCAGGATCTTGGTGAAGGTCCTCAGGGCTGATGAAAGGTCAAAAGGAAGGGCCCTGAATTGATAGTGGGCTTGTTGATAACAAAATCTGAGCCATCTCCTTTGGGGCTGCCAAATCGGTATGTGGAAGTATGCCTCCCGCAGATCGAGGGACACCATCCAGTCCCCTGTTCTCATGGACTGTGATATGGAGGTCACAGTTTCCATTTTGAAACTCTGGGTTCTGACTGCCTTGTTCAGTCTTCAGATCCAAGACTGCTCTCCAGGTGCCCAGCTTTTTTGGGACCAGGAAAATGATCGAGTATAGGCCTAGCCCTGATTGATCCAGGGGAACTGGCTCTATGACCCCTATGCTTACGAGTCTCTGGATTTCTGAGGACATGACCACATTTTTGGGTGGTGTTGTCAAGGTGGGGGAAGATATAAATCTTTCTTTTGGTTGTCTTGAAAACTCTATGTAATAACCTTGGTTCACACACTCCAGAACCCACGAGACTGAGACTGTTTTTTCCCAGAGCCCTGAGAAGCACTGGAGCCTGCCCCCGACCTCTGCTCATTCCAGATAGTCAGGAGTCCTGTTTAGGCTGCCCCCCTGTGGAAGGGCCCCTATGTCTCTGTTTATCAAATCTTGTAGAGTCTTGTGTTTAGTTTTGTCATTTGCATCTGCAAGTACCTTCTCCAGGCAGACCCCAAACAGTTTGAGTCCCTTATAAGGGGCTGCTACCAACATATTCTTTGCAGTGAGGTTTCCCTGCCAAAACCTCAGCCACAGTGTCCTCCTAGCCACCACCGATCCTGCTACAGCTCGGGCTGCCCATCCCATGCCATCCATTGTGGAGCCAGCTAGGAAGGCGACTACTAGCATAATTCGAGATGACAGGGTCTGAGATCTCTTGTCAGAGATATCTGGGTCTTGTGCTTCCTGTAGCCATGACATAAGGGCTCTCACCACGTATGACGAAATTACATTCACCTTTACTGCTGTGGCGGAAGCCTCTAAGTCCCTTCTAAGGGCTGAATTTATAGTCCTGTCTATGGGGTCTTTTGGGTAACAATCCCCCTCCGTGGGACCTGTCTCTTATACACATCTAGATGTGTATAAGAGACAGCCCGGGAAGCGTGGTTGAAATTGACCCCGGGCGGGTATTCATCGTGGTGAACATCTGGTGGCCGCCGAACAGACGTTCAGGGCGCCTTGGCCCCGCTGCAGGGTTCACCGTGGTTCACTGTGGTTCAGCGTAATCTCGTCACATCTGAAATCACCCATTGTTACCCATCCTCCCACTCTGGCCCAGAACAAAAATATTCAATTCAGGAATTTGCCTTATTCCAATAGGACTCTATGTGAAATGTGGATCCAGATCTAAGTAAGGATTCCAGCTTACTCCCCCAATGTGGGGATGCTCACATCAGGAGTTTTGCTTGCATTTGTCTCCAGTTTCACATGTGGATACTCAAAGCAAAATATGGTCATTTTCCCCATCTGTGTTAGATGTCACTTGTCAAAAGAATTAGTCGCATCTTTCATTTTCAAAGGACACTAGTTTCCATTGTGACCCCTCATTAAATCCTCCATTTAATCATAGAAGTGCTGGTCTAATAGCCTGTTGGCTCAAGCAGATGCTCCATTTGATGTGTCAGGTATGCACTTGTGGTATCCCTCCCCCTTCATAATGCCTTCCAAACTTTATCTGTGGTATAATTAGCACAAACAGCACACCAGAGCAACCCGGCAGTCAGTACAGAGAAACACGGCACAGTTGGTCACACACATGCTCACCCTTTGCTCCTTCACAAATATATACAAGCACGTTTTTACTGCAACTATTATTAAAACCATTTAAAATGCAAGTGACCTATCTCTGCAAAACCAAGAGTCTATCATACTTCATTCATTGCACTAAATGCCTTGATAGAGACTATATTGGTGGAACCTATCAAACCTTACATCAACAAATTAACTTAAAATAGAAAAAAGGTCATGGGCAAAAGTCCTGATTCTACAGGAACTCACCTCTCCCAGAATGGTTAACTCCATCTCTGATCTCTCTATCCTTGTCCTGAAAGGGAACCTGTACAGTACCTTTAATTTTACTGGAAAAATAATTGGCTCAATTTAGATTTTTCAAGTCATTATAAAAATATGTAAGTAACTGGCAGCTTGCTATTTATATATGCCGATTCAGTTTCTTTGGTATGCAAATTTCCTTCCCTGGAAGTTGCTACCCACCCATCTCCCTAAATGTTTTCCCTTGCATAGTTCTAAGCCTGCATTTACTATTGTGTATCAATTCTTGAGTTTTAACACCATCAACAATGATTTTTAAACTCATTTTTGAAAAATGTCTAAAATCTGTTTTTCCCCAACAGCTTACTCTGAAGTAATTTTTTTTAATTTTTACTAACAGCTCTTCTGATGTCATTGCCTTTTATGAATCCCTGCCTTGAATTTGCTTAGTCTGTAAGTACTGACTTGTTACATGCCTGAGGTGGCCCAAAAGCTTCCATACTCCCATCAACAGAAATTGGTCTAATAAAAAAGATCATCTGAACCACTTAGTTTCCACCTTTTATATTTGGGTCCAACATGGCAACCACCCCCTATTTTTAGACTTACTGTACAATTATTATCTACTTTTGAAAAGTCAAGGAAAGCTAGGAAAGCTCCAAATGTTAAGAGAAATGCATAGATGTATTAAAATGTCTGTGGAATACTGGAGAAACATTAAATGGTTAAGAAATCTACCAGTAGAGAAGAGCAAGACGTTTGAAGTATGACGTGAAAAAGGCTAATATGACTCCCTTCCTCCCCCGAGAATAGGCAAATGCATCATTTCTTAGCCAAGGGAAGCATTGTAATACAAGTCAGAAAGGAGAACTGGTTACCTACCTCGGTGAATTCCTTTCTTCCCTGCTCTCCGGGTAATCCTCTGCTCGGGTAGCTCTGCGGGTGGCCGCTAGGAGGCAGAAGAAGACATTCGCTCTTGCGTATGCGTGGCAGAGCTATCCCTTCATCTCTTCAGTCGATATCCAAGCCAAGGACTGACCTGTTCACTCTCAGCAATTTCAACCGTGAACTCAACAAAAACTTTGAGAACCGAAACCTATGTCCTAAGCAACCTGAATCTATTCCTACAGTGACTACAGTGTGTGGAAATCATTCGTGCAATGTGCCTGTACTTGAGGTATGTCCTGATCCCTTGTTAGTGTTGTTTGGTAGGGAGGACTGGAGGATTACCTGGAGAGCAGGGAAGAAAGGAATTAACCGACGCAGGTGACCAATTCTCCGGCTAATCCTCCGCACGGGATGTACCCGAGCCCTTAAACATTCCTACGGGTGGGAATCAACAGCACTGGGGAACTCCAGTACTGCCTGTAGCACCTGCCTACCAAAGGCAGCTTCTGAAGATTTGTATACATTGAGCTTATAATGTCTTACAAAGGTATGCAGGGATGACCACGTGGCTGCCCTGCATATTTCCTCGTATGAGGCTCCTGTTTTAAACACATAAGAAGTAGTTGTACTTCTGACTGAGTGAACCCATATCTGGAGAGGTGGCACCTTCCCCTTAGCCCTATAGGCTTCTTGGATGCACTGTCTCACCCACTTAGAGATGAGAGACTTAGAGGCCTTGGTACCCCTGTAACCTTGCCTAATGTTAACGAATAGTGCCGTGGATGACCTAATACCCTGAGTTCTGCGTATGTATATCCTTAATGCTCTCTGTACATCTAAGGTGTGCCAGATTTTTTCTTTTGGGTGGACTGGTTTGGGGCAAAAGGAGGGTAATATTATTTCCTGACTTTTGTGAAATAAGGAATTAACCTTCGGGATAAAGTCTTGGTCCACCCTAAGTGTGACAGAATGTTCCTGGAAGGAACAGACATTTTCCTCTACTGACAAGGCCCCTAACTCTGACAGCCTCCTGGCTGATGTGACTGACACTAAGAACACCACCTTCAGTGTAAGCATATATAGAGATATATGCTTGAGCGGCTCAAAAGGTGTCCTAGTGAGAGAGTCTAGCACAAGGTTCAGGCTCCAGGACAGGCATCTATGGGTTACACATGGAGAGATTGACCTTGCTGCCCTCAGAAATTGTCTGACGTGCCTATGAGATGAGACAGCTCTATTTGCAACCACCCTCAGGACTGAGTCTATTGCCGCTGCCTGACTAGCCAAGGTATTAGGCTTGAGACCCCTATCTAATCCCTCTTGAAGGAATTGGAGAATGAGTGGAATTTCGGCTTTGCAGGGATCCTGTCTCTTGTCCGCCGCCCACAGTGCGAATGCTTTCCAGGCAGCATTGTAGGATTTCCTGGTTGCCGGGCATCTGGATTGCTGGATGGTTATAAGTACTGATTCAGAGTACTGTCTCCTCTTCAGTGTCCCGCGGACAAGCTCCATGCTGTCAGTCCTAGGTTTTTGAGGTTCTCGCAAAATACTGGACCCTGTCTGAGCAAGGTTGGATTGGCGCCTAGACTGATGTAGCGACCTTGGCTTAGTTCTATCAAGTCTGAGAACCACGGTCTCCTGGACCACCAAGGAGTTATGAAGATTGCTTGCACTTGTTCCCTGATGATCTTTACTATGGTTCTCGGGATCAGGGGAATCGGAGGATAGGCGTATAGCAATACCCGTGGCCATGGTTGACTTAGTGCATCCAGCGCAGTTGCTGCCTCGCAGGGAACTCTGGTCATGAATCTGGGCAGTTGTGCGTTCTCCTGGCTGGCAAACAAGTCCATTACTGGAAGGCCAAAACATGTGATTAGGGTCCGGAACACCTCCTTGTCCAAAGTCCATTCGTGCGGGTCGACCATTCTCCTGCTCAACCAGTCTGCCTGGTCTTTGTCTTGGCTTTGATATGTAAGGCCTTCAGGGAATATAGGTGATTCTGGGCCCAAGTGAAGAGTCTCACTGCTTCTTTGTGTAGAGACGGGGCCTTGCATCCGCCCTGGTGGTTTATGTAGGCCTTGGCCGTGGTGTTGTCTGTGTAGACAAGTAGGTGCCGATTCACTAGATCCAGCCTGAGGCATTCCAGAGTCAGGTGTATCGCCTTGAGTTCTAGAAAGTTTATACTGCGTCTCTGATCCTGTTTTCTCCAGAGGCCCTGGACTGACCTGTTCCCTGAATGTGCTCCCCAGCCCGAGAGGCTGGCGTCAGTTGTTATCACCTCTCTCACTGGTTCTGTTAGTGGTATCCCCTTGCTGAAAGTGTCCTCTCTTAGCCACCAGAACATTGAGTGTCCTAAGGCCCTGGGAATGGGAACCCATGGGTTTAGCCCTAGAGTTAGTTCTCACTGCATAGGGTGCAGCAGCCTCTGCAAAGGTCTTAGGTGAAACCTGCCCCACTGTACCTGTCTGGTGCACGATACCAACAGTCCTAGGAGTTGAGCCAGTGTCTTGAGTCACATTCTTGTCTGGTGTTTTAAGTGTCGAATCAGGGGAAGAATCTTGTTTCGTCTGGAGGGAGGAATAAGAACGAGATCTAAGGTTGTATCCAGAATTACCCCTAGTTGCTGCAACCTGTGTGTTGGCCGGAGGTGACTTTTTTCTTTGTTTATTAGGAACCGGTGTAGTGTTAGGTATTGTATTGTTCTATTCAAGTCTGTTGTGATCTTGGGGAAAGACTGTGCCCGGATCAGAATGTTGTCCAGGTAAGGGTGTAAGTGGATTCCCTCCCTCCTGAGGTTTGCGATCAGAGGGACCAGGATCTTGGTGAAGGTCCTCAGGGCTGATGAAAGGTCAAAAGGAAGGGCCCTGAATTGATAGTGGGCTTGTTGATAACAAAATCTGAGCCATCTCCTTTGGGGCTGCCAAATCGGTATGTGGAAGTATGCCTCCCGCAGATCGAGGGACACCATCCAGTCCCCTGTTCTCATGGACTGTGATATGGAGTTCACAGTTTCCATTTTGAAACTCTGTGTTCTGACTGCCTTGTTCAGTCTTCAGATCCAAGACTGCTCTCCAGGTGCCCAGCTTTTTTGGGACCAGGAAAATGATCGAGTATAGGCCTAGCCCTGATTGATCCAGGGGAACTGGCTCTATGACCCCTATGCTTACGAGTCTCTGGATTTCTGAGGACATGACCACATTTTTGGGTGGTGTTGTCAAGGTGGGGGAAGATATAAATCTTTCTTTTGGTTGTCTTGAAAACTCTATGTAATAACCTTGGTTCACACACTCCAGAACCCACGAGACTGAGACTGTTTTTTCCCAGAGCCCTGAGAAGCACTGGAGCCTGCCCCCGACCTCTGCTCATTCCAGATAGTCAGGAGTCCTGTTTAGGCTGCCCCCCTGTGGAAGGGCCCCTATGTCTCTGTTTATCAAATCTTGTAGAGTCTTGTGTTTAGTTTTGTCATTTGCATCTGCAAGTACCTTCTCCAGGCAGACCCCAAACAGTTTGAGTCCCTTATAAGGGGCTGCTACCAACATATTCTTTGCAGTGAGGTTTCCCTGCCAAAACCTCAGCCACAGTGTCCTCCTAGCCACCACCGATCCTGCTACAGCTCGGGCTGCCCATCCCATGCCATCCATTGTGGAGCCAGCTAGGAAGGCGACTACTAGCATAATTCGAGATGACAGGGTCTGAGATCTCTTGTCAGAGATATCTGGGTCTTGTGCTTCCTGTAGCCATGACATAAGGGCTCTCACCACGTATGACGAAATTACATTCACCTTTACTGCTGTGGCGGAAGCCTCTAAGTCCCTTCTAAGGGCTGAATTTATAGTCCTGTCTATGGGGTCTTTTGGGTAACAATCCCCCTCCGTGGGGAATACCTTCTGCCTGACCAGGGAGACTGATGCAGCGTCCACCTTTGGGTTTTTAAAAGATGGCTCCTTTTTTCGTGAAAGGGCATAAAGAGAGGATTGTGTTCTGTTCAATCTCTGGGACTTGTCAGGGTTCTTCCATTCCTCTAGCATCAGCTTTTCGAAGACCTTATTGAGGGGCATGCCTGCCTCTTTCCCGTGAAGGGAAGGGATGCAAGTCCCTCTCCTTGGGAATCTGAGGAATCCCTTTTTACTGGTCTTTCCTTGAGTTGCAGGGTTTTAGAAACTTGCACAAGTAGGCTCTCCCTGAATGCTAAGGGGAACTGCCTGTTTCGCTCTCTGGGATCTGGGGGAGGATCCTGGTGAGAGGAGCACTCAGCTTCAACTGACTCCTGTGTTAGCTCACAGTCTGAGTCTGAAGATAGGAGCATGAGGGACTGAACCCTATGCTTCCTGTAGAATTCTCCTCAGGGGAGTGAGAAGAGGCCTGTAAAAGCACTCTGGCGCCTCCTTGTGGGCTTCTCGCTCGCCTTTTGTCCACCTTTCTGGGAGCCTTTCCCGCCCGTGGACCCTGAGACTTAGGGAGGTGGGCGGGGGGATTAGGGACCCCTTGTGTTTGCAACTCGCAAAGCCTGTCCAACGACTGGAGGATTTTCCCCATTGTGGTGGCCATGGAAGTCATTGTTACTTCCTGTGCAGGGGCTGCTTGATCCTGCACTCTGGTTTCCCTGTGTTGCTCCATGCTGCGGTAGTTCTCCTACCGGCTCCGGGTCCTACGGTTGCAGCCAGAACACACTCTCGCGATACGGAGCTGTTCCTAGGCGGAGGGGAGAGGAGTGACTGTTGCTTCCTTTGCCTCCGAGGGGTAAATGATGGGAGAGGTCCCCGAAAAAGAAAAGAAAAAAGAAAAATTCCCTACTCAGATCTCCTGTTCCCGGGCGCTGTGCATGGGAACTGACCAGGGCTGAGTGTGCTGACCCGAGCGGCTCAGGGGAAGCACTGCCCCTATGGCCCCGCCTGCTCATCTGCCTGATCTAAGCAGTCCCCTCATGCCCTGAGAGGTGGACAAGCTGTTCCGCCAAGGAGCAGCTTGAGAGAGAGAAAACAGAAAATAAAAAATAAATACATTTTAAAATGCTGAGTAATGGAGCCATAGAATGCGCTCCCGACGGCCCAAAGGCAGAAGACAGACTGAAGAGATGAGGGGATAGCTCTGCCATGCATGCGCAAGAGCGAATTTCTTCTTCTGCCTCCCAGCGGCCACCCACAGAGCTACCTGTGCGGAGGATTAGCCGGAGGCAGGGGGAGAAATATTATATTCATATCTTGACATCTGAAAGGTATTGACAACTGGAAAGAGCTTTCTGTAACGATTATCTTTTCTTTGTAAGGCTTTTCTTACAGCTGTGTTATTTATTAACCATGAGCAAGTTGGATAACTACAAGGGGTGCAGTCACATGAGGGTGTTAACAGACTTCCTCCTGGACGTCTGTCCCACCCGGGGGGGGGGGGG